>MU745907.1:134648-172349 GCA_026770625.1 Nicotiana glauca
GAGTCTTCGTTCGTACTTAATTATCAAATTTGACCCCCGAACCTGATCCCGGATTAATTCCTTGAGCTTTTACTCAGAATTTAAAGCTCCAAATCACTTAAATTTATTCTATAACATCTATATATCTCGGAATCACACCTGCAAGGCGTAAAACACACAATTAGTGCAAAACACTAGCGATTAAAGCGCAAACTCAGCTAAAGTGCAGTAAATTAGAGCGTAATCATCGACTAAAATACGTAATTATAGCCTATCATCAGTACCCATTGTCATTCAAGTAACATGTCCACATTTTGTGGACTCGGCATCCCGGTTCGAAGTCAAGTGAGCTGTATAGAGGGAAGCTGCTTTCCTGATAGTTATGGCGACCAGTGTCTGGAGTTCATCAACGGTTTGAGGTGCGGGGGTGATTTGGTTCGTCGGTCCGAACTGCCCTATCGGCTTTGGCCCGATGCCTTTGGCATGTTTAGTCGAATTGCTAGCGTGTTAATACGAGGCTGAGGTGGATTCTAGGCGTCCCTTCCTTTGGATTAGGGGTATTCTTCAGGTACATTTCCCGGATCCGCCGCCCCAGCGGTAGATACTTTCTCCCTGCATCTTCGGGCCTTTGAAGGGTGTCGTCGCCCTTTTACTGCCGCTGCAATACATTGTGGCTTGTCGGCTTTACTTTACCTTGTCTCCTTCCTTCCTGAGCGCTCGATGATACTTGGCAGCAATCCCCATCGGATAGCACGATTGTTGTTCTCCTGAGCTGGCGGCCTCGTGCCCCCTGTGGTTCCCGCATTAAGCCGTATTTCTTTTGCAAGGTTTTCGGTCGAACGGGTCAGAGTCATCCGGCGCTTCCATCTTTGCTTATGGTGATCACGATATTGGATGTAGCGATGTGGAAATCGCGCCTGGTTGGGCAGAGTTTCCTTACCAGCTGCGCTTTGTTGAACCTAGTTCCGTTGGAGGTTCTTTGAATATGCTGCCCTCGGGCCATCTCCCTGCCGTTGTGAGGTAGGTTCTACCTCGAGTCGTTCCTTTCACTTGCTATGCATGTGTGATATCTCCATATGCTTCGCATCAATATACCGAGCCCGATGAGGTTCCCGGATGGTTACCCACGGTTCTGATTCGAGGCTGACACCGGGTGAGGTCACTCAACCAGCCCTCGGTCGGATACTTGATCTGTCTTTACTTGAAATGTCCTGGAGTCATCGGGTGTGACTTGTTTAGGCTTCGGGCGAAGGCCTGTGCTGTCCAACAATTCAAAATTGGGAGCGATCTCATTTGTCCTATCGGGGGACGGGTTGTGGCCCTTTGCGATATTTGATTCCTTCCTTGTTCGACCTTGGGTCTGTCGGGCCTTTTTGGTATTGCTTTGTCGATACGGGTGTGTGCTTCCGCGAAAGACCAAGCTGGCATGGCGAGCGAGTCCATGAGGCCAGATGACAGGCGGCGGCGCGATGTCACGGTTTCCTCTGGGAGAGCGTCTTCGAGGTCCCTCAGAGAGAAGGGCTTGTACCCGATGTCTCGGGGTTTTTTGCCTTCAAACGAGCACGCAAGGGTGGTGGAGTGCCCGTAGGGAGCCAAGGTTCTGTTGCATGTGGGGAGTCCTAGTGTACCGGGTTTCTGTGGGGCGAATTTCGGAACTGTTCCCCCGAGGGGGAATTGTTGCGAAAACTCCCACGAACCTGATCTAATCTTTTTGAGGAGATTCCCCAGTATCTCTGCCGCGCCGGGGTCAGACGCCGGTTCGTCGCATTTTACCTCTTGGATTCCGACTCATTGTAAGAATGTGTCCTCGGTGTTGTTCCAACCAGGCCGGGGTTTTTTGAGTTTTTTTTGGCCAGCGGGTTGTATGCTATCGTTGGTGCGCGAGGCTTCGTCGACTCTCGCTTGCCTCGCAAGCCCGCGTCCACTTGACTTGACCTAAATGCATTATCAGGGTCCTGTGGCATCACGTCAACCACTAGCACAGCCATGCTACTTCCCGTCGTGGTTCTCGAGGTAGTCATTCTCGATTTTGCTCACTGAGCCAGACATTAACCTGAAATCGAAAGATCTTGGACAAGAAAAGAGTGAAGGATAACGTGCGTTTACATGATGAAACTAGAAAGAAAATAATCACTATTATTTTTAGCCCCACGGTGGGCGCCAAACTGATTACCGTGGAAATGGTAACAACAATTAAATTTGTAAATGGGGTTCTAAAAATACGTGATCTATTCTCAAGCTAGATGTTAGGGTAGTTGACGCTAAAAAGGTTAAGTGTAGCGATACAATGAGAGTTAAATCAAGGCATTGAGCAAACCGAAGGGGCCTGTTACCCGGGCATGGAGCAGATCGATGGAGGCCTCGGGGCCGAGGCTCGAGCCGGGATCGCACTATCGGGGACAGTTGGGGAAGGAATAACAAGCAAGATACGACTAAGGCTCTTTATGATCGTTGCACAGTTAGACGGGCGTAGAACAAGTAAGAAAATAATGAACATGAGGTGGCCTCAGGCCAATGAGAACAAATGGCTTAGAAGAAGAGAGAGAGAGAGAGAGAGAGAGAGAGAGAGAGAGAGAGAGAGTATTGCATTTTTGGAGAAAATGGAGCAACAGCCAACCCCCAGCAAGGAGGGGCGAGTCCCCTTTATATAGAAGGGGAATCTCGGTTACAAGATGGAGAATAAATGCAAAATACAGTGATAGGATGGATTGACATGATGCCACAACATAGGCTCTAGATAAGCCGGGCATGTCAGATATAGATGTGTGCGTAGGGGTTTTCTTCCTTTGTCCTGGCTCCATTCTTTGCTTCCGCCAAGTCGAGCTTCGATGAACCCCCAAGGTCGAGGACGAGATCACGAGCTCCTACCCTCCAAATCTTGAGGCATGCTTCCGGAATACCTTGAAAGCGGAAATTAAGTCCTTTAATTTCACCGTGCATAATATTCAATGTGTTTTGATCAAATCGCACTTTGAGGTTTCTCACATTGGTTACCTTTGTACCCTTTTGATAGGCGCCACATTGGCGAAGATTTTCGGGATAAGGTACTCCTTAGCATCCACCACGCTCTGGGTAAACCACATCCACCCTTTGGGTTCTTTAAACTGTCTCAGAACTGCAGGGTTATACATCACCAGATCTTTCAACTGAAACCGTCGCTCAAGAGTGAGCGATCTTGTCATGCCCCAAATCGAGGGACATGACCGGCGCCCGACCGGGTAGCCCCAGTCAAGAAGACCTAGGTGCCTTTCCTATCCCCATGTGTTACCCCGTATTTTCATTGCTCATTAATCAAGGAATTAGCCATTTATAATTAAAACACCTCTTTACAAAACATACATAACATACATGTACGTCGCCCAACATACAAAATACATATTTACATAAGTTCGTAACCCACATTCACTGCCTATGGAGCCTCTAAAGATACAACAAGATAATACAGTACTTGCCGGTAACAAGGCTCCGGCTATACCTTGCACAAAAACCAAAACAAGACTCCGGAATAAAAGCGGCATGAGCCACGCAGGGCCCCGAGAGGAAAGGGGCTCACCAATACAGCTGACGAAAGATGAAGGGGAGCTACGGTCGGTGGACTGTAGTACCTGCTACGGATCCACCTACAATCATAACATGAATGTAGTGCCCCCGGCAAAAGGGACATCAGTACATTGGAATTGTACTGGTATGTATAAACAAACTTTGCCCTGAGTAACCTCAAACCATACAGAAGTAACAAATAATAAAGGAATCAACAATTGAATACACACGAAAGGAACAATCAACGCAAACAAGTTGACAATCTCTCCTTTTCCCCATCATATTTTTCCACATCAATAATTTCCAGATTTTCTCATATTTTCATTTCAATAGTGATAACGATCACTTTCCACCCTTATTACGTCGGCCACCCTTATTACCTCGGCCACCCTTATCACCAACACCCACACCTTATTACTTAGTGTTGCGATGCGCAACCTGATCCCACCGAACAATCACAATTCACAAACAATACCACAACCCTAACAATTCACAAAGAACACAACAATTCTCAAGGAACAACAACAACAATTCTCAAAGAGCAACAATAACAATTTACAAGGACTTCCATAGCCATCGATTCCATTTCTATCGTATTCCACAACTCATATGCATTTTATGTACAGCGATAACTTTTCCACGACAAGCCATACATGTTATTACCACATCTGTTTTGATTGTATAAATTACTATTTCCTTCCATCATTTGTTTGACAATTCTTACCACATAGTAGATTCATAATCACACACTTGGTTCATTGCCAATTACTTACACCATCTTATCGAAAGACATAACCACAAACACTCAACCATACCAATCACAATAATTTCACAGACAATCCACGTAGAAATTACATACCAAGCACTCAAACACCAAACACGGTAATTTTACAAAGGTCAAAGTTAGACATACATACCTGGAGCAGCATCCCTTTTTAATTTCTACTTTCAACTTCACCAAAAATCCTAGCAACGTCAATCTAGTGCATAAATTAACATATATTTCTTAGAATCAAAGTTCACAATCACTACTCAAACACATTTAGGTTATCAACCCTCCTTTGTACAATGCTTTACTCCTACCCAATCCCTCTTACCAGATTTTAGGTTCTGAAAGACATGCATGAATGTTTCAACCTCTATTATCAAGAATCAATGCATGAGACTTCCCCCCCCCCCCTAATTAAACCTGAAAGTTAATGAAAATGGGTTAGGGATTTTACCTGCAAGAATGGGGATGAAGACACTTACTTTGAAATTTCCCGGCCCGAATAGTTTTGAAAAATCAATTTGAAGAAGATGAACTCTCTCTCAAGAACCCCTCCTCCCTCTCCCTTATTTTTGTTCAGAAAACTGGTTAAAATGAGGGGTTGGGGTGTTGTCGATGCCCCTTTTTCTCGCGAAATTGGGTTTACGACATTTGGGAAGACAACTCTATTCCCGTTTGGGAATTGGATTTTTGGAATTGAAGAGTCGCCACCTAATGATTAAGTGCATTAGGACACTAAGAGTTTTGAGTTTGAAAACCAGAGTTCGGGTAAGGGCTAGAAATTATCTCGAGGGGAAGGTGTTAGGCACCCCTCAAGATCCACTAGTGTGGTTCCCGGCCATGCTAATGCAAATAAGTATACCAATAATTTCACATATAAGGGTTGAAAGCATGTTGGAATTAAGGTCTAGATGGTTCCACAATTCGTTTGAGGGAGGGTCTAAGTGCAAAAAATTAATCGAGACATAAACAGAAAGTTTTAGAAGAAAAGGAATAATGCAATAAAATTAAAGAGGGAGTTTGGGGGAAGCGGAAGCAAAGACATAATTTTATTTATAATACCAAAGTTACATGAAGAAAAGGGGTCCTAGGCTTGTAAAAACACATGGATCATCCACACAACACCGGTAGCCCAATAGTACGCATGGTGTTATCGTGTGGTCATTATGTCCATGTCTATCCTTCCCACCCCGTTAAGGTATTAAGCGCGGAATTGTATCGTTATTTATTGCATGCTATTACCTGTCCCAATACTATCAGTCCCGGAGGCATATAGGACTACTAATCCTAAAGGGAAGGAAGTTGGGGGGATTTTGAGAGTTTCAAAGGATAAAATTCTAAGTCGACATTCAAAACATATACATCAAATTTGGGAGAGCAAGTAAGCAGATGTGGCTCAAATAGGCCTCCTTAAAACAAAGAAAATCATATAGTTTGGAATGTCTTACACATACTGGTTTTGTCTGAATTAAATTAAGGCGTAGGATAGGTTGATTTACCACATATTTCCCATATAGAGAGTCCAAATTAGCCCTGCTTAGATGTAGTTGTCAAAGACTGATACAGTTGATTAATTGCCTAATCGTTTGCCTATGTGTTAAACGGGACCTATAGGCATGATATCTATTTTCTCAGAGATAAAGGAGTAAACTGATTACAGAAAAATAACGGTTAGCTACAAGGTTATAGGTTCTGCGAGTGTTAAACAAAATTGCTACTGATTTTAGACTTAGGAGTGAGTGGACAATTCAGGTTTTATTTGATAGCTCCTATAGGCATGCTTTCTAGGCGTTACTGATTTTTTAAACACTATTATTGTTCTTGCACAAATCCTATAGACAGGTCATCTATATGCGGTTGATTATTTAAATCCTGTAACAAGTTTGCCTAATGACTGATGCATATGCAAAAATGCAGAAGTCCTATAGACATATTACCTACATGATATGCAGACTTTCAGAGACATGGCATCTATACGAAAAGGCGGAAAATCCTATGAACATGGTATCTGTGTGAAATTGAAGAAGAAGCCTACGAACATGATATCTATATGAGGTGCAGAATTTCAGTAGTTAACTATATAAAGATGCAGAATTTCAGAGACAGTATTTCCCTACAGTCATGGTATCTACGTGAAAATGCAGAGTTTGAGGGTAATAATCCTATGAACATTATTTCTATGTGAAATACAGAATTTGGAAGAGTAAATATCCTATGGACCTGGTATCTACGTGAAAATGCAGGATTTGAAAGTAATAGTCATATGAACATGATTTCTATTGCAGAATTTAAAAGAGTAAATATCCTAGAGACATGGTATCTAACCGATTTGGCATGCATTCAATCCCATCCTTTTTCACTATATCCCAGTGGTTATTACAAAGTTATTACACAGCTTATTACAGACCAAATGAATCAACAGAAATAAAAATTACATCAGTGATTACATATACATCTAATCAGCCTAATCCGGACTCAAAGTCTAATAATATGAGATAAACCAACTTCTAGGATCGGATGTTCAAAGCCTTTCTCTTATTTGGGATGTCTCAAAGTTCCAAGAAACTTCAAGAGTTCCAGGCAATGCTTACACCCCAAATATCATTGCAGAACAGATTATAGTGCAGTGTGGAAGGGCCAGCCCTCAAATATCCACATTCAGAGAGAACTCAAGGTCCCAAGGCAAGGCTCATAGGAGGGGGGGCAGAACTTAGAATCTAGGAGGGCTGTAGTTTAAGACAGCCCAAGCATATAAAAGGGGATAGGGATAGGGACTCATTGCAGCAACATATAGCAAGGCATAAGTAGCTACTTTAAAGTTGAACTCTACAAAGCAGTAAAGTAGACATGGGCATAAAAGCTTGTAAGTAAACACATTGGAGTTGATGTTGGAATCAAAAGTAGGACATACCAGTTTCAAGAAAGTAAATGAAAGCAGAAGTTTTGGTATGCCAAATTGCGAGCAAGCAATGCAAACGATCTTAGAAGAGAGTAAAGAGTGCTAAAGAGTTTGCGATTCGAAAATTAGTGAATCAGGATTGTTTTTTAAGTAGAGAAGGGAAGGCCCTTTTTATAGGCAGCAAGTAAGTAAGAAAAGGTAAGGAAAATAACCTTGAAAATCAATTTCCCTTCAATTAAGGAACTCTGATTTCCAACGGGTAGAGATAATTAAGGAGAGGGTCAATCAGAATATTTTCCCAAGCAGTACAATAAAGGGTAAATACATAAAAGATATTTAATGTAAAAGTCTAGTGGTACTTGATTTGTGAAAAACAAGGAAAGGGAATCAGTAAAACAGCCAGTAAAAGAACCAAGTTGAAAGCCTTGTTCGATTGAACCAAGTCAACAAAGGGTAAAGGAAAGTTTATTTTAGGAAAAAATCAGTAACAATCAAGTAAGCAACATTAAAGGGATTCAGAATTAATTAACAGTTGGTAAAACCTTTGAAAGAGAAGTTCTCGTATATAAAACACATAGACATGTCAAGCAAGAGGGATGTCATGCTAATTACGAAAGACTAGCAAGAAAGTTTCAAAATCACAAACGCAGAAAAGTTCAAATTCAGTTCATAAACTCGGAGTGAGTCTGAGAGTTCAAGATTTCAAAGTAGAACCCTTGCCCAAACCCAAACTCAAACTCGCCAAAGAAACCCCCAAATCCTAGGGTTTTTAAACTTGAATTCGACACAGAGATGAGAAGGCAAGCTATTGAAACAGACTCAGAGACCTCTTTCAGAGTCTCATGAGAAAACATACAAGCACAATAGCAGGTTCAATGAAAATAGAACATAGAAACTAATTTGAAGTACAGGGAACAAGTTTCAAGAAAATCTTGGAATTTAAACGAGTTCAGGAAATAAAGGGGTAGTGTAAACTTAAGGAAACAGTCGATGAAACACATCTAGAAAGAACCAAGACAAAGTCCGGTAAAGGCAAACAAAGGACTAAAACTCAGTAGGAAAAACACAGTAAAGGAACACATAAAATAGGCATGAGAGAGCATGATATTGAAATCAGTAGGACACAGAACAGAGCACAATAGAAAAACTTCATAATGCAGTAAACATAAGAACACACGAAAAAGCCTGCGAGTCAGAAAAGAGCAAATAAGAACATAGTATAGATCGATTCACACCAATAAAAGAAGAAAAAGAAGAGTCAAAAACATTTTTAGGAACCTTTTCCAGAAACCCTAATCGAAAATAAGTAACTTTGTAAGAAAATCGGAGAAAACGTTTAAGAAACATAAGCAATAGTGCAAACATATAACAGATCTAAAAATAATCAGAGAGAACCTCGATAGTTAGGGTTTTAGATGAACCCTAGAATGAGAAAGCCTTCAAAAATGTCCGATCTAAGTCGGATGAGGTCAGAATCAGGCTCAGAAGACCAAGAGCCACCGAACCAAGGCCGAAGATGGCTGGAGTCCTCGAATCGGTGAAGGTCTGAGTGAAGACCCTCGAGGTATGGCCTCGAACCTTCGAGCAATAGGCATGTAGGATCTGGAGGAAGTGAGTACAAGCTGTCCATGGCCTGAGAAGCCATGGACTCCGGTTAAAATACGGTGGAACAATGTAGGAGGAGGCTAGGGTTCCGAAGAACCTTGAGAGAGTTTGAGAGTGTTTGGGGATTCAAGGGCGGCTTAAGGGTGGAAATGAGGGGGATTAGGGTAGGTCGTTAGGTTTAATTATGGAAGGGTGGTTTATGGCTATTGATCTTGAATGATCAACGGTCCATATTTGAGAGGGTAAGTGGGAATCGGGTAGGGTCATTTAGGTTGGGTTATGGGTTGGGTCGGGTTAAAAGAAAAGGGCCGGTCTGGTTGGGGTTGGGATTGGGCCAAATGATGGTTAAAATTGAAATGCAAATGGGCTTTAATTGAAATAGATGAGGCTAAATGTTAAACAGCCATTTCTTCCCTTTTTAATTTATAAAAAATAATAAAAATGCTCTTAAAATAAAATTAAAAGCACTGAACCAATTAATAATACATAAGTATTAATTAAAAAATACTGGAGCTAATTTTGCAATTATAAAATACTATTAATCGAAAAATAGGCTATAATAGCAATTATAGCAATGTAGCTTTAAAAGTACCAAATAAATTTGTAAAAAATATGCAAAAATCACCTTAATTATATTGTGATGTAAACATGAGGATGGAAATATATTACTCGCCAAAATGATAGTTTTGGGAATAATTATTGGATTTTGTATAAAAAATGGTTTTTAAAAACTTTAAAAATTAGAAAAATGTCAAAAATTCTTGGGCATACTTATATATGCATGTACATGCTATTTTGAGAATATTTTGAGTATAAAAATAGATAGGGATAAAGTGGGTATCGACAGCTGCCCCTCTTTACTCGGGAAGGATGAAAGAGTTGTCGGGTAAAGATATGATGACCAATTTTGACCGAGAAAAATGACTTGCAAAGGTTTTGACCGAGCTCTAGTTTCTGAGCTGCCTACATCTCCCTGGTCTTACAGGAATCAGGTCATATGTAGTTCAGGATACATCGATGGAGTATGCCGATGGGGGTTTTGAAAAGACGGACGCAATATATTTAGGTTGGGAAGGATGGTTGAAGTCTAGTAGGCTGCGGGAACTGGAACGGGATCACTCCTGCTGAGACGGCCGTTGATAGCTGGTGTACCTACAAATGAGAAATACCAGCATATATTGTGCATAAATTTAAACGTGATGCAGGTTCCCATTGGACCATGAATGCTGTCTTCGGATGGATAGGATGACGTCCTCGGACCATGACGTCCCGGGCCATGAAGCGTATGATAAAGGATTCGCAGGCTATGAAATGATGTTCTCGAGCTATGACAATGGTGCCTCCGAACCATGACGCCTTTGAATAATGATATGCAGAATATAAAACGGGGTCCTTAGGCTATGGCATGGCGTTCTCGGGCTATAAAAATGGTGCCTCTGAATAATGACGCCTTTGGACAATTTGGCGATATTTCAGCCCATGAAATGCAGGATTTGGCGATATTTCAGCCAATGTAAAACATAAATATAAATGGCAATATTTCAGCCGACAAAGATTCAAATGTTAACTGGCAATCTTTTAGCCGATATAGAGCATAAATATAAATGGCGAAATTTCAACCGATAGGGATTTAAATATAAAATGGCGATCTTTCAGCCGGTATAGAGAATTAAATAAAGTTGGCGATATTTCAACCGATATGGAGCATAAATATAAATGGCGATATTTTAGTCGACAAAAATTTAAATAAAGCTGGCGGTCTTTCAGCCGATGTAAAGATTTAAATAAAGTTGGGTATATTTTAGCCATGCAAGGGATTTAAGTAAAATTGGCGATATTTCAGCCGATGTAAAGATTTAAATAAAGTTGGCAATATTTCAGCCGATGTAAAGATTTAAATAAAGTTGGCGATATTTCAGCCGACAAAGATTATAAATAAATTGGCGATCTTTCAGCCGATGCAAATAAGAGGTGGTGATATTTCAGCCATGCAGGATGGAGGTAGTGCTTAACCTCGAAAGGCAGAAAGGTAGCCTTACGCAATGTAGGGAAATGTAGATGGAGGTAGTGCTTAACCTCGAAAGGCAAAAAAGTAGCCTTATGCAATGCATGTAAATGCAGGATGGAGACAGTGCTTAGTCTCGGAAGGCAGAAAAGTAGCCTTATGCAATGCAAGAAAATGCAGGATGGAGAGAGTGCTTAGTATCGTAAGGAAGAAAAGTAGCCTTATGCAATGCAAGAAAATGCAGGATGGAGACGGTGCTTAGTCTCGGAAGGCAGAAAAGTAGCCTTATGCAATGCAAGTAAATGCAGGATGAAGATAGTGCTTAGTCTCGGAAGGCAGAAAAGCATCCTTATACAATGCAGGGAAATGAAGGATGGAGACAGTGCTTAGTCTCAGAAGGAAGAAAAGTAGCCTTATGCAATGCAATAAATAAAGGTGAAGAGTAACGAAATCTCTTAGCTGAGAGGTGATAGCTGATAGTTAGTTGTCCTTGTGGCTGTTGGGGAGGTCATGTGCGGATAACACTTGTAAGTGAGCAATGATTCTGAGAGTTGCACTCCTGCAAAATAGGAGTATGTAACTGGATCTGATGGCTCTATGTTTTGGGGTGCCTGTATTCGAAGAAAGATTGTGAGTTTCGTCAAGAGGGAAGGTTAGTTCGTCTTACCGTGGACTGCGCTCGTCCTACTCGGCTCTTGCTTTCACTGGCAGCGTTGCTGAACAAAGCAATTCTAATAGTAGCCATGCATAACTTTTAAAAATATGATGTACACATAAATAAAAATAAAAAACAATTTTCTTTTAGATGAACGGACGACTGCGACACGGTTCAAGATATTGCGACCTCTTTTGCTCCGAAATTTTGAGGGTCCTCCTCAAAATTCTGCCCCAGTTTACTGGGCTGGTGTTTCTGACGGCTGCATGCGATGAATGGCTGAAAGTCAACTTCGAAATTTTGAGGGTCCTCCTCAAAATTGTGCCCCAGTTTCCAATATCGGGGGGGAGGGGGGGATGAGAATTTTATTGAATTGTGACCGAACCCATAAGGCTGCCTACGTATCCCCTCTTAAACGGGAATCAAGTCAGGCGTAGTTCAAATTACATTATACAGGAATTATAATGATTACACATAATAACATTTGACTGCATCTGAATTAATTAGCTTGGCCAAATTTCCCCATCCATCTCTGCGAGTATGAGGGCCCCTCCTGTTAGGACCCAGAGAACTATGTACAGGCCTTGCCAATTAGGAGAGAACTTTCCTTTGGCCTCACCCTGATGCGAAAAAATTTTCTTCAGTACTAGCTGTCCTGGCGTGAATTATCTTGGTCTGACCCTTTTGTTGAAGGCTCTGGACATCCTGTTCTGGTAAAGTTGACCATGACAAACTGTGTTCATTCTTTTTCCATCTATGAGGGCCAACTGCTCGTAGCGACTCTTTACCCATTCTGCATCCTCAAGTTCCGCTTCCTGCATAATTCTCAGGGAGGGAATCTCTACTTCGGCTGAGATGACTGCCTCGGTACCGTCAATCAGCATATAAGGAGTCGCCCCAGTTGATGTGCAGACTGTGGTACGGTACCCTAATAAAGCAAATGATAGATTTTCGTGCCACTTCTTGTGTTTCTCTATCATCTTCCTTAGTATCTTCTTGATGTTCTTATTGGACGCTTCTACGGCTCCATAAATCTGAGGTCTGTAGGCTGTAGAATTCTTGTGCTTGATCTTGAACGTCTCGCACATTGTTTTCATCAGATCACTATTGATATTGGAACCATTATCAACGATTATTGACTCTGGGACGCCGAACCGGCAAATGATACGGTCACGGACAAAGTCTGCCATGACCTTCTTGGTTACCGCCTTATATGATGCTGCTTCAACCCATTTGGTGAAATAATCAATTGCCACTAGAATGAACCTGTGCCCGTTTGATGCGGCAGGCTCGATAGGTCCGATGACATCCATTCCCCAAGCGGCGAACGTCCATGGTGAGCTTGTTGCATTGAGCTCGTTAGGAGGTACCTTTATCATGTCTGCCTGAATCTGGCAGTGATGGCATCTTCGAACATACTGGATGCAGTCCATCTCCATAGTCATCTAGAAATAACCAGCTTGGAGTATTTTCTTGGATAAGATAAAACCATTCATGTGCGGGCCACAGGTCCCTACATGAACCTCCTCCAATAATCTGGATGCTTCCTTTGCTTTGACACACCTTAGTAATCCTAAATCGGGAGTCCTCCTATACAGGATTCCTCTGATGTGAAAGAAATGATTGGATAACCTCCACAGTGTGCGCTTTTGAGCAGTGTTTGCAAGTTCTGGATACTCTCATGTTGACAGATACTTCTTAATGTCGTGAAACCATGGTTTTCCATCTGCTTCTTCCTCGACATGAGCACAGTAAGCGGGTTGATCCCGGATTTTTACCGGGATAGGATCAATGAAGTTCTTATCTAGATGTTGAATCATCGATGATAGAGTGGCCAATGCATCGGCGAACTCATTCTGGACTCTGGGGACATGCCGGAATTCTGTCTTTGTAAATTTTCTTCCTCAACTCATGTACATGATGTAAGTATGGGAGTATCTTGGAGTTCTCGGTTGCCCACTCTTCTCGAACCTGATGTATGAGCAAGTCGGAATCCCCGATCACTAGTAACTCCTGAACGTTCATGTCAATGGCCATCTTGAGCCCCAAGATGCCGGCTTTATACTCGGCCATGTTGTTGGTGCACGGGAACCTGAGTTTGGCGGACACCGGATAATGTTGACTTGTTTCTGATATTAAAACTGCTCTTATGCCAACATTAAAGTTTGCTGCTCCGTCGAAAAACATTCTCCGGCCATCATAGGATTCTGCAATGTCTTCTCCTATGAAAGAGACCTCCTCGTTAGGAAAATACGTCTTTAGAGGCTCGTATTCTCCACCCACTGAATTTTTGGCAAGATGATCGGCTAGTGCTCTTCCTTTGATCGCTTCTGGGTTAAGACAATATCAAATTCACTCAGCAGGATTTGCCATTTGGCTAGCTTGCCCATGGGCATGGGCTTCTGAAAGATGTACTTTAGCGGATCCATCCTTGATATAAGATAAGTGGGATAGGCACAGAAATAATGCCTCAACTTCTGAGCTACCCAAGTCAGAGCACAACAGGTGCGTTCTAGCAGGGAATACCGGGCCTCGTATGGGGTGAACTTCCTGCTAAGATAGTAGATGGCTTGCTCCTTTCTCCTCGTTTCATCATGTTGTCCCAAACCACAGCTGAATGCTCCATCCAATACTGCAAGGTAGATCAATAATGGTCTACCCGGTTCGGGCAAAACCAGGACTGGCGGCGTTGACAGGTATTCCTTGATTCTGTCGAAGGCTTTCTGACAATCATCAATCCATTTAGTGGTGGAGTTCTTCTTTAACATCTTAAAGATTGGTTCACAAATGACAGTGGACTGGGATATGAATCGGCTAATGTAGTTGAGTCTCCCCAAAAAACTCATAACCTCTTTCTTGTTCTTTGGCGATGGCAATTCTTTAATGGATTTAACCTTTGACGAATCCAGTTCTATTCCTCGGCGACTTATGATGAACCCAAGCAGTTTCCAGCGGGAACCCCAAATGCACATTTGGCGGGATTCAGTTTCAAGTTGTACCTTCTCAGTCTGTTGAAGAACTTCCTCAGATCTTCCATGTGATTAGTGGCTTTCTTGGATTTGATGATGACGTCATCTACATACACCTCAATATTTTTGTGTATCATGTCTTGGAAAATAGTAGTCATGGCCCTCATGTAGGTGGCCCCAGTATTCTTCAATCCAAACGGCATCATTTTGTAACAATACATTCCCCACAGCGTGATGAAAGACATTTTCTCCGCATCTTCTTCATCCATCCATATCTGATGATATCCGGCAAAACAATCGACAAATGACTGCAACTCATGCTTGGTGCAGTTGTCAATCAGGATGTGTATGTTTGGCAAGGGAAAGTCATCTTTTAGACTGGCCTGGTTGAGGTCCCGGTAGTCGACACATACTCTGACCTTCCCGTCCTTCTTTGGCACTGGCACAATGTTGGCTAACCATGTTGGGTACTCCACTACCCTGAGGACCTTGGCTTTGACTTGTTTGGTGACTTCTTCCTTGATTTTCAAACTCATGTATTGCTTGAACTTTCTGAGCTTCTATTTTACTGGCGGACATGTCGGATCTATTGGCAGTTTGTGAGCTACAATAGATGTACTAAGAACAGTCATATCATCATATGACCAGGCAAATATGTCCTCATATTCTTTTAAGAACTCCTTGTATTCTTCCTTTTTTGACGGTGACAAGTGAACACTGATGCGCGTTTCCTTGACATTCTCTGTATTCCCCAAGTTGACAACCTCAGTTTCGTCTAAGTTAGACTTAGGCCTATTCTCAAAGTCCTCAACCTCTTAACGACCTCTTCTGGTATTTCATCCTCTTCTGAGTCTATATCCGTTTGTTGCATTATCTCGTCGCATGTCACATTCGTCGGTTCATCAAGATAAGTAATAGTAATGCTGTGTAAATAAAGTAAATAATAGAGAAAATAATAAGAGGGAGATTTATAAGAAACTGAAATACTTTGATAAATCCCAAAATTGTTTTGAACATCAGAGCTCTTTTCAAAATTTAAAGATAATACTGAAGGGAAATCAACTAATGAAAGGTAAAAATAATGCATAGTGCTTTGTTCAGCCTTGCTACCCCGAAGCTTTCCGGGCCTTGGTGGTTCTGATGGACCAATTGTTGAGACGTGCTCCTCGGCTCACAGCTTGTATGGAAGGGCCTTCCTCCCCTTCCTCCTCAAAAATGACATGACAGTCCATATCGTCTTCTTTCAAGAACAGATTCTTCATCGCCGTCAATGTTTCTTCTTCCTCTGACCCATATAAGATGTCTGCCGGCTGGAAAGTCTATTCCAGGCGGGGTATCGGGTGCTCCAGCGGGTAATAGGGGCGTGCCATGGTGGCGACCAGTTCCTGAATTCTTGCCAAGTATATCCATACCCTAACCCGAATGTGGTGCCATGCTTCTTCAGTTTGATAGGCTTGGTGATTCCCTGGAGGTTCTTGCCGAGTACTTTGCCAGGTTTATACCCGCTCCAATTCAGGGTACTTTCTATCTTGTTATCCCACCACTTATCTTTTTCCAAGGCGTTGACTCACTCAATTTGGTGATAGGTTTCTCCTCCTAGTTTCCTTCTTCCTTCAATTGCTGGGATGGTTTGGCAACTGTATAACCCGTCACCATGAATAATCATCTCTTGGTTATTCCACTCGAACTTCACTGCCTGGTGTAGGGTTGATGCTATATCTCCAACGGCGTGGATCCAAGATCGTCCCAGTAGTAAGTTGTATGATGCTGGGATGTCTATTACTTGAAAATTAATATCGAACCAAGTTGGTCCCATTTGCAGACATAAACTGATCTCCCCAATGGTGGACCTTTGGGAACCATCAAAAGCTTTGACGTTGATAGCCTCATCCTTGATTTCATGCAGACTTTTCCCCAAAGTTCTGAGGGTCTATAATGGACAGATGTTGAGGTTGGACCCTCCATCGATCAAAGTCCTGGTTCCCCTAAACCTTCAGAGGGCAACTCATCCTCGTGGAAAGTGATTTTATGACTATCCAATATCTGCCTGACCATGTTCGCCATCTCTCCTCACATTATATTGCTGGGTACGTATGCCTCGCTCAGTATCTTCATCAGGGCATTCTTATGTGTCTCGGAGCTTTGCAGCAGAGCTAGAATAGATATCTGCGCCGGTGTTTTATTTAATTGGTCCACAACTGAGTATTCTTTTGCCTGTATCTTCCGCCAGAGATCATCATGCCCAGTTTTAATAGGTCGTCCAGAGGCCTGCTTACTTGATTCAACTAAGTGCTCCGGAGTATAAATTCTGCCAGTCCTGGTTATACCCTACGCTGCAATTGCTTCTCCAGACCTAGTTTTTCCCTTCCTTCTTGCCTCGGCAGTGTAATCCCAAGGAATGGCCTGTGTATGGAATGATGTTACGGCTGACATTGCTACGGGAATGGGCACTCTCGGCAACACAGCAACTTCGAATGGTGCAGGTGCTTTTGGAGACCCAAACTCCACCTCAATTGGCTTTACAGTCTTTATGGGTGACAGTGTTTCAAACTCGAGAGGCACGAACATGTTTACTTCAGCATCCCTAGAAGGCTGGATCTGGACTATGATTGGATTTAGTGTGACTGTTGGTTTCTTGGGCTCGTCACCTTCAGCAATTAATCCAATTGACCCTCTGGGGTCCCAATCATCTTCTACTTCGATCATATTCACACCTCTACCCTTATGATCAGGCAAGGGATTGTTGCGAACATTAGGAGTAGGCTCCTTTGCCACGATGATTTTGTTGTCAATTAGAGCTTGGATTTTGTCTTTCAGAGATCGGCACTCATCAATGGTATTCCCTTTCATGCCGGAATGGTATGCTCATGTTTTGTTTGGATTGACCCATTGGGAAGGGTTTTCTGGAGTTATGGCAGGGATTGGGGTGACGTAACCGGCTGCTTTGAGTCTTTCATATAGTTGGTCGATTGGCTCGGCGATGGCGGTGTATTGCTTGGGAGGTCTACGGTCGAAGTTAGGGCGTGGCCTGGGGAAGTTTTGGCGGGCGGGAGGTGATTGGTAGTGAGCATTATAGGCTTGGTAGATGGGTATAGGTTGGGAATATCTTGGTGAGGTAGGCTGATATGTGGGGGATGGAGATGATTGGTAAGTAGGTGATGGAATTTGGTAAGAGGGCAGAGGTGCTTGGTAGTTGGGGATAGGATGGTATGTGAGAGGGGGTATCGGGTAGGCTTGGTATTTTACTGGGGACTTGGTTCTCTGTGCGACCATCACGGCACTCACATCCTTTTTCTTGGACGTCCCACCAGATTGTAGGGCTTTGTTGGTAGCCTGTAATGCCTAGAAATTAGTGATCATACCGCTTTTAATGCCTTCCTCAATCCTTTCTCCTAGCTTGATGATGTCGGAGAATTTTTGTCTCTCTATCAGCATTAGCCTCTCATAATACTGTGGATCCTGAGCTCGGACAAAAAGTCTGTTCATCTATTCTTCTTCTAAGGCCGGCCTGACCTTATCAGCCTCGGATCTCCATCGAGTAGCATACTCGCGAAATATCTCAGTAGATTTCTTTTTCAGATTCTGGATGTAGAAGACATCTGGCACATTTTCTGTATTGAATCTGAACCTGTCCATGAAATCGGACGCCATTCCTACTCAGCTTGTCCACTTCTTGGGATCTTGGTTGATGTACCAAGATAGCGCATCGCCTTTCAAACTTCTCATGAAGAGCTTCATGTCAATCTTTTCATCTCTTCCTATGCCGACTAAATTATCACAGTATGTCCTTAAGTGGACTCTAGGATCCCCTGAGCCATTAAACATCTCGAACTTAGGAGGTTTGTACCCCTCTGCAAGTTCGACGTCTGGCTAAATGCAAAGATCCTCATAATTTAGCCCTTCAATACCTTTGTTTCCTTCAACACCCTGGACTCAGCTAGTCAGTTTCTTGAGCTCGACAACCAGGTTCTTGATGAGAGAGTCTTTGTTATCAGACTCCGGTGTGTTTGTAATGGGCTGAGTGTATTGTGTTATGGTTTCCACATAGATGGGAGTGTGGTGGGGATGATCATTTGGTTGTTCAGGGATGAGGAGTGGAGTGTTGTTGTGACATGTGTTGCAATTTTGATGAGTAGTGGGTTGTTTCTGCGGCTTCGGGATGTTCTGTGGAGGTATGGGGTGTTGAGCATTGGGAAAGTTGACGTCTGGAGTAGTGAGGGAGAATTACAAGCTCGTCAAGTTCCGAAATGGTCTAGTTCTTCTTGAAATTTCAGTAACTTCTGTTCGAGCTGGGCGGCACTTTCTTTGGACACCTGAATACCCTGAGGAACCTCTACTCTTTCAACCGAGTTCTCTTTTCTGACGTTGTTCAAATCTTCCATTTTTGCTTTGCTCTTGTTTTTGATAGGACTTGGAGGAGGAGGAGGTGGAGGGCCCTTAGATCTTGTGGAGTAGGATGATGATGCCAGAGTGCACGAACTAACCTTTTTGGGGAGGGGAATAAGAATAAAAGTAAAAACAAAAAGGTAATAAGTTAGTACGGGTTCCAAGAAAACATATTGCAATATTTAAACACATAGTATAAGAATATAAATCGTGTCCTAAATTGGGTGCCTCGTTGTGCCCAAGGTAGGTCTAGCGACAAGTTGATTTGGAGAACTTATAATGCTAAATGCCTCATTTTATTGATAAAAATAAGATGAACCCCAAAAAGACACTAAAATTGCATAAAGTAAAATGTCACTAATGGCCATTGGCCTTATTATATTTTAAAGCAAAAAGAAAAGAATCTTATCTATTTGGTCCCAGAAGGACCTTCCCCAGGTTGAATGCTCTCGTTGATCAAATCTTCCAGCTCACGCAGATTCTCCAGTAAAAATGCCTTTGCCAGGGGTTCTCCTTCGCCTTCCTCAGTGTTTTGGCAATCGATGGCTCTTTTCCTCACTTTTCCTTCCAGTTCTGTATTCCAGATATTCCAGCTTCTCACTAGCTCTGGTGGCTCTCTCTTTCCATTCGTTGATTTGGTTACTTGATGGGAGGTTCCTCCACCAGGTCTGCAAGAGTGAGGGTATGTTGACCATACCGAAGTTGGGAACTTTGTCATCCATTTCCTGCAAAACAAAAGGGTTTGACCCTTACCCCCGCCGGACTCGACTATTTAAACAAATAATTAGCATAATGGCATTTAGTTCTCCAAATAAATGCACAGAATATGGTGTTGTCCGTTTGGGTCCAAGGAAACCCAGTGGACTTTGGACAAGGCTATCTTAAAGAGACATTATGTGGACAAACATAACTGACTTGACTAGGTTTGACAGTGATGCATGTACAGTTAAATAGAATAAGGTTTTTATGGGATGCTAGACCGGTACCCTTGAGCGGACAACTCAAGAGGGAAAGTCACAGAACCGTCGACTGCACCGCTGATCAATTGGTTTTACCGCAAATACGCCTTTGCCAAATTTAGGGGTAATAATATCGGAAGAGCGCAACAACTCATTAAGCGTTGCTATGGTATTTGTTTGGCATGAGTGTAATATTATGTTGAAGATGCAATTACATGAATGAAACCAATTGCCACGTATTTTCACGTTCATAATGATTACAATAATTGCTTGAAGATTACAACGGCATTGAAGGAAAGTAATAAATGAAAGCTGTAGAGAAAAAGAAACAAAAAGCCAAGTTAGTTTCGAATAAAAACAATAAATAAAGAAATAAAAGATAAAAAAGATCAATAAAGTCGCATATAACATGAAGTGGTAAAAGCCCAAAGAAATCCCCAGCAGAGTCGCTATGCTATCGACGCCCCATTTTTCTCGTGAAATCGGGTTTATGACATTTGGGAATACAACTCTATTCCCGTTTGGGAATTGGGTTTTTGGAATTGAAGAGTCGCCACCTAATGATTAAGTGCCTTAGGACACTAAGAGTTTTGAGTTTGAAAACCAGAGTTCGGGTAAGGGCTAGAAATTATCTCGAGGGGAAGGTGTTAGGCACCCCTCAAGATCCACTAGTGTGGTTCCCGACCATTCTATGTTATGACTTTAATGCAAATAAGTATACCAGTAATTTCACACATAAGGGTTGAAAGCATGTTGGAATTAAGGTCTAGATGGTTCCACAATTCGTTTGAGGGAGGGTCTAAGTGCAGAAAATTAATCGACACATAAACAGAAAATTTTAGAAGAAAAGGAATAATGCAATAAAATTAAAGAGGGAGTTTGGGGGAAGCAGAAGCAAAGACATAATTTTATTTATAATACCAAAGTTACATGAAGAAAAGGGGTCCTAGGCTTGTAAAACACATGGATCATCCACACAACACCGGTAGCCCAATAGTACGCATGGTGTTATCGTGTGATCATTATCTCCTATCTACCCTTTCCACCCCGTTAAGGTATTAAGCGTGGAATTGTATTGTTACTTATTGCATGATATTACCTGTCCCAATCCTATCAGTCTCAAAGGCATATAGGACTACTAATCCTAAAGGGAAGGAAGTTGGGGGGATTTTGAGAGTTTCGAAGGATAAAATTCTAAGGCGACATTCAAAACATATACATTAGATTTGGGAGAGCAAGTAAGCAGATGTGGCTCAAATAGGCCTCCTTAAAACAAAGAAAATCATATAGTTTAGCATGTCTTACACATACTGGTTTGGTCTGAATTAAATTAAGGCGTAGGATAGGTTGATTTACCACATATTTCCCAGATAGAGAGTCCAAGTTAGCCCTGCTTAGATGTAGTTGTCAAAGACTGATACAATTGATTAATTGCCTAATCGTTTGCCTATGTGTTAAACGGGACCTATAGGCATGATATCTATTTGTTCAGAGATAAAGGAGTAAACTGATTACAGAAAAAGAACGGTTAGCTACAAGGTTATAGGTTCTGCGAGTGTTAAACAAAATTGCTACTGATTTTAGACTTAGGAGCGAGTAGACGATTCAGGTTTTAGTTGATAGCTCCTATAGGCATGCTTTCTAGGCGTTACTGATTTTTTAAACACTGTTATTATTCTTGCATAAATCCTATAGACAGGTCATCTATATGCGGTTGATTATTTAAATCCTGTAACAAGTTTGCCTAATGACTGATCCATATGCAAAAATGCAGAAGTCCTATAGACATATTACCTACATGATATGCACACTTTCAGAGACATGGCATTTATACGAAAAGGCGGAAAATCCTATGAACATGGTATCTGTGTAAAATTGTAGAAGAAGCCTACGAACATGATATCTATATGAGGTGCAGAATTTCAGTAGTTAACTATATGAAGATGCAGAATTTCAGAGACAGTATTTCCCTATAGTCATGGTATCTACGTGAAAATGCAGAGTTTGAGAGTAATAATCCTATGAACATGATTTCTATATGAAATGCAGAATTTGGAAGAGTAAATATCCTATGGACATGGTATCTACATGAAAATGCAGGATTTGAAAGTAATAGTCCTATGAACATGATTACTATGTGAAATGCAGAATTTGAAAGAGTAAATATCCTATAGACATGGTATCTACCCCCTTTGGCATGCATTCAATCCCATCCCTTTTCATTATACCCCTGTGGTTATTACACAACTTATTACAGACCAAATGAATCAAAAGAAATAAAAATTACATCAGTTATTATATCTACATCTAATCAGCCTAATCCAGACTCAAAGTCTAATAATATGAGATAAACTAGCTTCCAGGATCGGATTTTCAAATCCTTTCTCTTATTTGGGATGTGTCAAAGTTCCAAGGAACTTCAAGAGTTCCAGGAAATGCTTACACCCCAAATATCATTGCAGAATAGATTATAGTGCTGTGTGGAAGGGCCAGCCCTCAAATGTCCATGTTCAGAGGGAGCTCAAGGTCCCAAGGCAAGGCTCATAGGAGGGGGGCAAAACTTAGAATCTAGGAGTAAGTGTAAGTGTAATAGAGGGGAGTTAGGGAATGCCAGGGAAGGCTGGTGGTCATGCCCAGCAGTTAGAATGCTGGCACACCCCTGACCAGTCGGTCAACTTAAAAATTAAAGAGTTAGGACCTTTTGAAGGTCAGGTTCAGCCCTGGAAAACAATTTGGATGATGCCAGGCTATACCTTAACTCAATACACATAAGGGAATGGGGGTATGGGAAATTGAAAGAGGCTAGGATCCAAAGGACCCAGTTTTAATCCATGACAATAACTTTGTATATTTCCGTGTCTTAAACTACAACCCAAGCACATAAAAGGGGATAGGGATAGGGACTCATTGCAACAACAGATAGCAAGGCATAAGTAGCTACTTTAAAGTTGAACTCTACAAAGCAGTAAAGTAGACATGGGCATAAAAGCTTGTAAGTAAACACATTGGAGTTGATGCTGGAATCAAAAGTAGGACATACCAGTTTCAGGAAAGTAAATGAAAGCAGAAGTTTTGGTAAGCCAAATTGCGAGCAAGCAATGCAAACGATCTCAGAAGAGAGTAAATAGTGCAAAAGAGTTTGTGATTCGAAAATTAGTGAATCGGGATTGTTTTTTAAGTAGAGAAGGGAAGGCCCTTTTTATAGTGCAGCAAGTAAGTAAGAAAAGGTAAGGAAAATAACCTTGAAAATCAATTTCCCTTGAATTAAAGAACTCTGATTTCCAAAGGGTAGAGATAATTAAGGAGAGGGTCAATCAGAATATTTTCCCAAGCAGTACAATAAAGGGTAAATACATAAAAGATATTTAAGGTAAAAGTCTAGTGGTACTTGATTTTTGAAAAAAAAGGAAAGGGAATCAGTAAAACGGCCAGTAAAAGAACCAAGTTGAAAGCCTTGTTCGATTGAACCAAGTCAGAAAAGAGGTAAAGGAAACTTTATTTTAGGAAAAAATCAGTAACAATCAAGTAAGCAACATTAAAGGGATTCAGAATCAATTAATAGTTGGCAAAACCTTTAAAAGCGAAGTTCTCATATATAAAACACATATACATGTCAAGCAAGAGGGATGTCATGCTAATTACGAAAGACTAGCAAGAAAGTTTCAAAATCACAAACGCAAAAAAGTTCAAATTCAATTCATAAGCTCAGAGTGAGTCTGAGAGTTCAAGATTTCAAAGTAGAACCCCTGTCCAAACCTAAAATTAAACTCGCCAAAGAAACCCCCAAATCCTAGGGTTCTTAAACTCAAATTCGACATAAAGATGAGAAGGCAAGCTATTGAAACAGACTCAGAGACCTCTTTCAGAGTCTAATGAGAAAACATATAAGCAAAATAGAAGGTTCAATGCAAATAGAACATAGAAACTGATTTGAAGTACAGGGAACAAGTGTCAAGAAAAACTTGGAATTTAAACGAGTTCTGGAGATAAAGGGGTAGTGTAAACTTAAGGAAACAGTCGATGAAACACATATAGAAAGAACCCAGACAAAGTTCGGTAAAGGCAAATAAATGACTAAAACTCAGTAGGAAAAACACAGTAAAGGAACACATAAAATAGGCATGAGAGAGCATGATATTGAAATCAGTAGGAGACAGAACAGAGCACAACAGAAAAACTTCATAATACAGTAAATATAAGAACACACGAAAAAGCCTGCGAGTCAGAAAAGAGCAAATAAGAATATAGTAGGGATCGATTCACACCAAGAAAAGAAGAAGAAGAAGAAGACGAAGAAGAAGAAGAAGAAGAAGAAGAAGAAGAAGAAGAAGAAGAAGAAGAAGAAGAAGAAGAAGAAGAAGAAGAGTCAAAAACATTTTTAGGAACCTTTTCCAGAAACCCTAATTGAAAAGAAGTAACTTTGAAAGAAAATCAGAGAAAATGTTTAAGAAACTTAAGCAATAGTGCAAACATATAACAGATGTAAAAATAATCGGAGAGAACCTCGATAGTTAGGGTTTCAGATGAACCCTAGAATGAGAAAGGCTTCGAAAATGTCCGATCTAAGTCGGATGAGATCAGAATCAGGCTCAGAAGACCAAGAGCCACCGAAGCAAGGCCGAAGATGGCCGGAGTCCTCGAATCGGTGAAGGTCTGAGTGAAGACCCTCGAGGTATGGCCTCGAACCTTCGAGCAATAGGCATGTAGGAGCTGGAGGAGGTGAGTACAGGCTATCCATGGCCTGAGGAGCCATGGACTCCGATTAAAACACGGTAGATTAACGTAAGAGGAGGCTAGGGTTTCGAAGAACCTTGAGAGAGTTTGAGAGGGTTTGGGGAATCAAGGGCGGCTTAAGGGTGGAAATGAAGGGGATTAGGGTAGGTCGTTAGGTTTAATTATGGAAGGGTAGTTTATGGCCGTTGATCTTGAATGATCAACGGTCCAGATTTGATAGGGTAAATGGGAATCGGGTAGGGTCAATTAGTTTGGGTTATGGGTTGGGTCAGGTTAAAAAAATGGGCCAGTCCGGTTGGGGTTGGGATTGGGCCAAATGATGGTTAAAATTGAAATGCAAAGGGGCTATAATTGAAATAAATGAGGCTAAATGTTAAATAGCCATTTCTTCCCTTTTTATTTAATAAAAAAAAATGAAAATGCTCTTAAAAGAAAATTAAAAGCACTAAACCAATTAATAATACATAAGTATTAATAAAAAATTACTGGAGCTAATTTTGCAATTATAAAATACTATTAATCGAAAAATAGGCTATCATTGCAATTAGAGCAATTTAGCTTTAAAAGTACCAAATAAATTTGTAAAATATATGAAAAAATTACCTTAATTATATTGTGATGTAAACATGAGGATGGGAATAAATTACTCGCCAAAATAATAGTTTTGTGAATAATTATTGGATTTTATACAAAAAATGATTTTTAAAAACTTTAAAAATTAGAAAAATATAAAAAATTCTTGGGCATACTTATATATGCATGTACATGCTATTTTGAGAATATTTTGAGTATAAAAATAGATAGGAAAAATTGGGTATCAACAGGTGTTTTATTAAAAAGGGGTCGGTTTAAAACTTAGAATATTTGGAGTCCGAGTCGGGTCTGCGGTCGCACTTTGCGATCGTAGATATGAAATATGGTCTGCATAATGGATCGCAAAAAGTGTTCCAAAAACCTGTTTCCAATGATTGGGTGTGCGGCAGAAATGCGGTTCGCATACACGGTTTGTGGTCGCATAATGGACCGCATTTTTTACCTCAAATCGACAGACACATTGACCCACTTTGCGGTGGAAATGCGGTCCGCATATTAGTTATGCGGTCGCGTAATGGACAGCATCTAGACCTCAATTTTTAACCAAACCACTGACTCAATGTACGGCAGGAATGCGGTCCGCATACTAGATTTGCGACCGCATTCTGGACCGCAAAATGGCACTCTTCTGGAAAACTTGATTCTTTGATTTTTAAAAGCTTAGATCAATACAAAGGGTCCGAACCGCGGCGAGCTTGACACCACGAGCTATTTGTGAGCACATGATTTTTACCTCACATGGACTTCAGCCACAAAATCAAAACAAAAATTGTTTGTTTTATTGTGTGCAATTTTCTGAATTTTTCGTGGAATTTTCTGTCATTATTTGCATTTGCCCTTGCATGTTTATTTGTTAAATTAATTAAAAAAATACAAAAATATATTGCATTTGTATTTAGGATTTAATTCTGCAATTAGGAGTAATTAAGTTTGTTTTACAAGAATGGAAAATCACAAAAATAATGTACTTTGCATTTTTAGCATTTAATGTCCAATTGTGTGATTTTTTTTATGTAATTATGTGTGATAATTATTATTAAGAGTTAATTAGTATCTTTAAGATAATTTTTGTTTTATAATTTAATCTAGGATTTTTGGTTTTAAAATTAGGAAATAAAAAGAAAAAGAAGAAAAAGAAACAAAGAGCAAAAATAGAAGGGAAATTCGGACTAGGCCGTTTTTAAATTAAACTAACCAGGCCCAAAACACCCCTATACCCGGTCCAAATCTTCAGGCCTCACCGACGTCTAAACGACGTCATATCTGTCACGTCCTTCCTGAGCCGTTGGATCTCACATATCCTACAGTCGAGATCATCTCTCCCATAACCCGACCCTGACCCGTTCCCTGTAGCCGGTCCAACCCGCCCCCTCATTAAACCAAATGACACCGTATTTGGTAAGCTTCTTGATCCTAGCCGTTGATCTTAATTGATCTAACGGTGAGGATTAAATCTCTCACCTAGTATATATTCCTAAATCATACCTCGCCCCCTCAGAACACCCCCTCTCCTCATCGTCTCTAAGCCTTAGAGACAGACCCAGAGCCCTCCGCCTCCGCCCACCGTACTCCGCCCACCGAAAATCACCTCACGGCAGTTCCGGTGGCCTAAATCGTCCGAAAATTACACCCTAGGCTCACCATGACCTCCCAGTCCCAAACCCCATAACAGATTCCATCGAATCACAACCCATCTCTTCGAATCTTAGATCTAAGCTCAGGTAAAAAACCTAATCCACCCAATGACCTCCAAAGTTACACCGTCTCTTCACCTCAACCTCCTCGTCTCCGTTCCACCCTCAGTTTCTCTCAAATCGGCCCAGAACCCTTCGAATGTCAGTTTGAAGAGAATGAACCCTAGCATCGCCGCAAGATTCCCTGGTGGTGGCGCCAAACCTAAACCGTCTCAAGTCAACACCCCTAAACCACCTAGCTACCCTCGTCCTAAATCCAACCCCAGTTTTGTTCAAATCTTGTTAGAACTTGTCGAATCTTAAATCGACTGGGCGAGCCCTAAAAGAGCCAAGGCTTGGAATCGATCTGGAAAGGAAGAAATTGAGGGTGTGACCGACCTTAGTCGTGTGTTCTGAGTCGAGAACACTCGATTAAGGTTCGTTTCGGCTTCAAACTTCAAGTCGAAGTTTCAATGGGAACTGATTGGAGTTCGGTCTGTAGATTCTGAGGTATTTCTTCTTTTTCCTTTTATTTTTTGTTGTTGTCATTGCTTATTTGATTAAGTTCCATTGTAGTTCATTATTTTGTCAATTACTTCTTCCTCCTCCTTCGGACCTTTTTCTGGTCCAATTTTCCTCTGCCGATTAGCATATGTTATAAATTGTTGAGTCGATTAAGTAGTTTCGTTGATTAGTCTGTTCATGTTTGTAGTAGTTCTCGTCAAGTCATTTGATGTTGATTGATTCATTTTCTGATCCTTAGATTCCCAGCTTCAGGGCTCATCGTTAGTATGCTTTCTGTTCCTACATCTTTGTTCAATGCTATTCGATTTAATTTGAGTTTCGAGCTTAAACTGTGGATTGAGTCTGATGAATTGAATCCTAAGTTTGCCCTGTTTAGGGTCTGATATGAATCCGACATTGGTTTAAATTCGGTTTTGGTGTGATAGTGTTGATTAGGAGTTAGTTTCATATGGTTAATTAGTTAATTGTTAGGTGGATTGGTTATAGCTGATGGGTAGTAATCACAGGGGTTTTAAGGGTGATTTGGGTTTTAAAAAGTTGAAAATGGTTTAACTAAGTGGTCTGTCCCGTAAGGTACTGATGTACCATTAAACTAATACTTTTGTCTAATAATAGTGGGATGGTAAACATAATAGTATGGGGAGGTTTAAGGGAAGTAATTAAAAATAGGTTACCCATAACAAGTGAATTTTAATAAAGAAAGGACATATATTAGTGGGGAACAAGGGAATTAAAAAAGAGAAGGGGACATATAGTAATGGGGTCTTAGAGAATATCATGGGCTGATTTTCATTGCTGCTTTTGAGAGTTGTAAGGCAGGTCTGTTTTGGGTATAAGTAGAGGGGGGATAGGACAGAGTGAGGGATCTTTTTTTGGAGAGTGAAAACAACATTAAAGGAGTTTAAGGATCAGTTCTGGAAAGGATTTAAAAACTGAGCTCTTTAATTAGTCTTAGGGAGGATTTTTGAGAGTTTAGAAAGTTTTCCTCTACTGTTCCATTGAAAGTTTGAAGTAAAATTTCTGATTTCCAACTACTGAGTTAGTCTCCAGTTCCATTCTGTTTACTGGAGTGTTTTTGAGGTTCATTGGTTGGTTTCCTGTTGATTTTGGGGGTTCAATTAGTTTTTGGTGTTATTTGTTGTTGCTGTGTGGGTTTTAAAGTTGGTTCTGGGCTGTGGTCGAGTGTATTTTTGGTTTAAAACTAGATTTTGAGTTGTTCTGGATTCCAAGCTGTGTTAATTGCTTCATCTGCTGTTGCTGGTGTATTGGTGTCGTATTGCTGTGTTATCTGCTGCTGCTGACCTTCTTCCTTTTTTTCTGGTGGTGTTTCAATCTTCCAGGTACACATTCGAAACACTACTGATGTAATTTTTTGAATCAAGAAGTTGAAATGAGATGCTATTCTGGAACTTGTGTATTAAAGTTGCCATAGTGGAGTAGATATTAGACAATTCATGCTTGTTTAGTTTTGCCTTTAATTTGTATTGGCCTTGTATAATCAGACTGAAATTTAAACTGTAATGGGGACTATCTAGTTTAAACTTGTGACAGTTGGACTTATTCTTCCTTAGTTAGTTGGTATTACTGGTATAATATAATATAAGGTAGCCTAATTTGTCTTCAGTAACTGCAAAACAGGTTCAAATGGTTTGGCATCTTAATAAGCTAGTTTCAGTAATCTAGTTTTGAAATCATGAATTTGAGCATTAGTTTAGTCATGCTATCATTCCAAAATTCATGGACTGCTTTGGATTTGAATTGTTAGTTTGTTCGTGTACAATATAGATAAGATCACATAGTTAAATCATTGCGGGGTTCAAATAAAAATGCATATATTGCGGGGCCCTCTATAAATATATATGTACTTAGAATTCGGGGCGTGCCGTTTAGTGAATTTCACGGCCCCCCGCAAAGATAATAATGCGCTAGTCTCTTTAGGTACGTATTTTAATTAACATTATCTCCTTAAACTCGGGTGCACATTTATGTGACCCAAATCCAAATCTCAGTGAAGTCGAAATGTGTTAACAACCACGGGTGCATTTATGTGACGTGGGTCAAGACGCGTTTTCACAATGCTGCAATTCTCAGTAAAATAATAATAAAAGCGATTTATGGTTAAAAAGCACATAAGTTGAAGCATGTTGTAAAAATCAGATAAATAAGCCAAATATGACAGTTGAGCGACCGTGCTATAACCACGGAATCTGGGAATGCCTAACACCTTCTCCCGGGTTAACAAAATTCTTTACTCGGATTTTTGGTTTGCGGACTGTTAAACAGAGTCAAACCTTTTCCTTGATTCGGGATTCAAACCGGTGACTTGGGACACCATAAATCTCCCAAGTGGCGACTCTGAATCTCTTAATAAACGAACCCCGTTTCGATTGTCCTTTAATTGGAAAAATTCCCTCTATTATACCCTTTGCGGGGTGTAGTAGGTAAAAAGGAGGTGTGACACTATTAGGTTTTGAGCACAAATTTTTACGGGGCCTTACAGACCTCACTGGCCACCAAGTGCCTGTCACGACACTAAAACTGACCCGGTCGTGATGGCACCTATCGTGAAACTAGGCCAGCCAACACAACTCCCGAATTCAACCCTTTAATCAATAACAATCGTTTTTAAGCCTTTAATTAATCAGATATCTCATAATGTAAGTCTAAATGAATAGTGCGGAATAAATACACCATCCCGACATCGAGGTGTCACAAGTCACGAGCATCTACTATGGTCTGAATATAACTAAGAGTGTAAAAATGTACAAAATACAGTCTAAGGAAGACAAGATGGAGAAAAGCAGTATTGCGAACGTCGGGCAGCTACCTTGCTAACTCCAATGACTCTGCCACTGAGCAATCAACACCTACTATCGGGTTCAGAAATATCTGAATCTGCACACAAGGTGCAGGGAGTAATGTGAGTACGCCAACTCAATAACTAATAAAAGTAAATGAAAGCTGAGTAGTAAGAAAACACGTAAGCCACATCATAACGCTACAGAATACAGTATATTTCCAAAACAGTACAGAAATCATTTATTTCATAAATCCTTTCCTTTTTAAAACCCTTTCCTTTTTAAAACATCTTCCAGTGGTTTCAAACGAGTGATAAAAACAATGAGTAAAAATGATAGAAACATAATCAGCCCCTCGGGCAAAACATGTATCATAAACTGCCCCTTGGGCATAATATCAACAAAATCAGCCCCTCGGGCTACCTCATAATTACTCGTAATCAGCCCCTCGGGCATAACATGAATCAGGAACCGCCCTTTTGGCAACATAGATCAAGAATAGCCCCACGGGCTTCAATATGAAACAAAAATAGCCCCTCGGGCTACAACACATCACTCACACTGGGTACCTGCGCTCACTGGGGGGTGTACAGACTCCGGGAGGGGCCCCTTACGGCCCAAGCACAATACCAAGCCATCTCGTGGCATAATCAAACAGGCTCCCAGCCTCATATCAATCACAAGCCACCTCGTGGCATAATAAATCAGGCACTCGGCCTCTCGTATATCACAAATCAGTACCACATGATGGCGCGTAGCCCGATCCCACGATATTCTCACAATACAGGACCTTAGCCTCACTCAGTCAGATCTCACTTAAGCCCCTAGGGCTGACAGTAAAATAACTACTCGGCTCAAAATCATTTATGAAATCAAAAGGAGTGAATAAAACCGAGTTATGAAAATAGTAAGAACATAACATGACTGAGTGTAAACATTAAACCAAAACAATGAGGAGAAATAGTAGTAAAAGCCCCTAAGAGTCCAAACAATCGACACAAGACCCAGACACGACATTTAGCCCCAAACACAATAATATTTTCCACAATATAACAATATCAAATAGTTTCAAGTAAAATGCGCGACTTAATAGTCGTACGTGATGGACCAAGTCACAATCCCCAATGGTGCACGACCCCGCGCTCGCCATCTAGCATGTGCATCACCTCAAATAGCAGAACAATGTGAAATCCGGGGTTTCATACCCTTAGGACAATATTTACAATCATTGCTTACCTCAATCCGGTCCAACTCTCGTCCAAAATGCCATTTCCTCTCGAATAGGCCTCCGGATGCTCCAAATCTATCCAAAACAGATTTATACCATCAAAATATGCTAAGGGAACAAAGCCACTCGACAATAACCAATTTACATCAAGAATCCCGAAAATGACCAAACCCGACCCCCGAGCCCACATCTTAGATTTCGATAAAATTTACAAAACTAGAATCCTTACACTCTCACGAGTTCATACATATCAAATACATCAAAATTCGACCACAAATGATCCCTCAAATCCCTAGATTTAGGTCTCCAATTTCCAAGCCCTAGCTTCCAATTTGCTACTGATTTTCCCATATAATTCAAGCTTACAACCTTAAAAATCATCATAAAAATGAGTTTAGGGACCAAGGACCTTACCTCTAAGAAACCTTCTTGAATCCACCCTTCAATTAGCTCTCCAAAGTTTTCTCCCGAATAAAATATGGTGAAAAACCACTCAAAATCGTGAAGAACCAAATATATATATCCTGCCCCCGCTAAATCGCTTCTGCGGTACAAAATCCCACACCTGCGGACCCGCACATGCGGTACCAGGTGCGCTTCTGTGCAAACCACTTAAGCGCCCCAGACCGCACTTGCGATCAAATTCCCGCACCTGCACTATCGCATGTGCGCTCAATCTTCCGCATCTGCGGTTCCAACGCCTCTTGCCCATTTCCGCATCTGCGACCCTAATTGCGCTTCTGTGGACCCGCACCTACGGTCCCCAAGCCACAGGTGTGGTTATGACAGTAATAGGAAAACTTTAACTGCCAAACCCAACTCAAAATCTTCTCTCAACCATCCGAAATCACCCCGAGGCCTCCGAGACCCTAACCAAAAGCACAAACAAGTCATATACCACTATCCACACTTATACCAATCTCCAAAACACCTCGAACAACATCAAATCAACCAAATCACATTGGATTCAAGCCTACGGTTCCAAAACTTTCGAATTCTTCTTTTGATCAAAAAGTCTACCAAACCTCGTCTGAATAACCTGAAATATTGCAGATACGTCACATTTGACACAACAAACCTATTGCAACTTCAATAATTCCATTCCGACTCCTATATCAAAATCTCACCTATCAACCGGAAAATGCCAAAATTTTAATTTTGCCAATTCAAGCCTAAACCTTCCACGGACCTCCAAAATACATTCCGATCACATTCCTAAGTCCCAAATCACAAAAATTCCAATCCGGGGTCATATGATAACAAGTCAAAACTTGGTCAAACCTTTCAAATTTAATGTCTCAAACTGAGAATTGTTCTTCCAAATCTATTTTGATTATCCTGAAAAACCAAAACCGACGATTTACATAAGACATAATACAACACGCGGGGCTAGTCATGCCCGAGAACTGGCGAGCAAAATGCAAAAGCTCAAAATGACCGGTCGGTTTGTTACAGTGTGAAAGCTGGTAAAGGCAGCCAAACTAACAAAACGGTCCTCCCATACCTCTTTCTTCTTCGACCTTTCAAGGCTGGCAGTTGTAGCATCTCCCCTTTGCCATCATCGGGGATGTCCTGAACCGTTGTATCCGGTGCCTTAAGGACAGGTGCAGTGGATGGCTCATAAGCCTGACTAGTATTTTTGAACCCTCAGAAGTGCTATGAGGTGTGGACGACTCATCCCTGAGTTGATATCTCCCCGGCGACTTTGACTGGACATCCGACTGCTGTTGAACTGAGGCTGAGTTTCCCGCTGATACTTCCCTAGACGAGACATAAGAGCTTGACTCGGAGAAATCTGCACTTATCCCTCTGCCAACTGTAGATTTCTTTGTAAATATCTTTTATAGGCCGAGGGGTAAAGCACTCTTACCTCGACCCCTGGAAGGTTCACCTCTCCCTTTTGAAGTATCACGTTCGCCTCTAGATGGAACCATTTTATGTATCAAGCAAATGTAATTGTTAGTTGTAATTCAAAAGGGATTGGAAACACGGTTGCAGGATAAGGATCTGCGATTCGCACATTTTTCCTTGCAGCCACAGATTGGGCCTTGCAAACCGCATAATTCTCTCTTGCGGCCGCAGATGTGGATTGAGGTCCACCCATTTTTCCTTGCGGCCGCAACTCAAAAACCAAATTTATGCCAACTCTCTGATAACAGAGAATTGGCTAATATGCAACCGCAACTTATTTTCTATGGTCCGCACAATTTATCTTGTGGACGCATATATGAGTCACAAATTTGTAAATTCTCTAATAACAGGATAAGTGTTGTTCTGCGGCCACAACATCTCCTTCTATCATTTTCTTTCTATTTTTACTTATTCAGAGACAGATTCGTGTAATTCTATTCAGACCTTATTTGTAGTATTCTTAGGCAGTCTGTAAGATTGTGACACCAATTCTGGGTAGCTTATGTTTATGGATTAGTATCAACATTTTTATTTAATTGTTACATTTCATACTTCTGCCTTATTATTTCCGCTATTATTATAATGTTTATTCATAATTGTTAAGGGATTAAAAATGCAAAAGGTTAAATGATCGGAATAACTGGCTTGCCTAGATTTCACTAGTAGGCGCCATCACGACTCCCAAGGGTGGGAAATTCGGGTCGTGACAAGTTGGTATCAGAGCCTATATTTTAGTTTCGGATCCCGGTACAAGTTTGAAATAATGATTAAGTTGAATCAGTAAAATTTGGTAAATATCGGAATTGGTTTGGTATAAAACGGACCTATAGTTGAGAAAATAGTAAAATTAATATTCTTGAGTGATTTCATGAATTTGAGGTTTAATTCATAGATGATGATGATGTTATTTTGATGATTTGATTGCACGAGCAAGTCCGCATGATATTTTTAGACTTGCGTGCATGTTTGGTTTGGATCCCCAATGGCTCGGGTGAGTTTTGGATAGGCCACGGAGTGAAATTGGACTTAGGAGAATTACTGGTGTGTTGCAGGTATGTAGCAGGCCTCTGATCTCGCAAATGTAAGATCAGGCATCGCAATTGCGATGCAAGCAGGGTTCGCAAATGCGAGGCCTTTCTTGCAAATGCGAAGAACCCAGGGCCAACATTACCTCGCAAATATGAGGTATACTTTGCAAATGCAAAGTCTTCAGTACATGCCAGAAGTCACAAATGCGACACCTTTATCACAATTGCGATATCGCAAATGCAACAATTGTTTCACAAATGCGAAGGAAGCATGTTTCTTAAGGGTTCGCAATTGCGAACCCTGGTCGCAATTGCGACATCAGACCTGCTAAAATGAATTTCAGACGGGATTTCAACCATTTTTACAACTTTTTCAAAACCTAAACTCCCTCGAGCGATTTTCTAAAGAAAATTTCTTCTCCAAACCGATTGTAAGTCATTTCTAACTCGTTTTCTCTAATCTATAACATCTTTTCACATGATTTCAACTCAAAATCAAGGATATTCATGGGGAAATTGGGTGTTTGGGTTAGAACCTAGGATTTTCAAATTTTGGGGATTTAGACCTCAATTTGAGATCTGATTTCAAAACAAATTATATATTTGAGTTCGTGGGTGGGTAATCGGGTTTTGACCATGTGGGCCCGGGGTCGATTTTTGACTTTTTGGAAAAAGCATTGGAAAACTTATTTTCATGCATTGGAATCGATTCATTTAGCATTTATTGATATAGTTAAGTAACTTGTGGCTAGATACAAGCGAATTGGTGGTGGAAACAAGAGGTAAAGCGGTAGTTGAGGCTTGAATTGTGTTCGTGGCATCGAGGTAAGTATTTGGTCTAACCTTAGTTTGAGGGATTAGGAGTTATCTCTTACTTGCTGTGTGTTAATTCTTGAGTACGACGTATAGGCATGGTGACGAGTATCTATACGTCGGTGTAAAGCATGCTCGTGAGTCTTATACTATGATAAATGTGACTCCGTTTCATATTATTTATGCTTTATATGATGAAATCTATTGTTGAACAAGGCTTGTGGAAGTATTATTGGTAATTGAACATTTTAGAGCGCTGGCTAGAGTTGTGAATTCAGTTGTGGAAGTAATATTGGTAATTGAACATTGTAGAGCATTGACTCAAGTTGTGAATTGAGTTGTGTAAGTAATATTGGTAATTGAACATTGTAGAGCATTGACTCAAGTTGTAAATTGAGTTGTGAAGTAAATGTGAAAAAGAGAAGAGGTTTATGATATTATCTCCCTTGCCGGGATGTTATTGCTTTTGATATTATCTCCCTTGTCGGGATGTTATTGCTTTTGATATTATCTCCCTTGCCGGGATGTTATTGCTTTGATATTATTTTCCCTTGCCGGGATATTGTTGTTATGCTATTATTCCCTTGCCGGGATTCTATTATGATTTTATTGATTTCCTTGCCCATATTGCCTTGTAATTGTTGGTTGGGCAAGGAAGAGTGTAAAAGCACGAAAGGTGATGTCGTGCATGATATTTGTGAGAGAGTGTTAATGCACGAAGGGTGATGTCGTGCCGATATTGTGAGGTTAAAGCACGAAGGGTGATGTTATGCCGCACGATGTACAATGTCATGCCATGATATGAGTGATAATGCACGAAGGATAATGCCATGATTATGTGAGGTAAAATCACGAAGGGTGATGCCGTGCCGATTATATTGATTCTTATGGTGAGGACGAGAGTAAAAGCACGCAGGGTGATGTCGTGCACTTGTCTTTGATTTCCTGATTCTTGCTGATAACTGAGTTATGGTGTTCTTTACGGTTATAAATGGTTTTTTGTTGTTACTTGATTTACCCCGCAGCATGTTTTCCCCTCTCTGATCTTTACCTGTACATTTCTACCTTTATTTTCCGCTGTATATGATTTAACTGCACAGGTTTATTTGGTAGTCTGGTCCTAGCCTCATCACTACTAGGTACTTACCAGCACATGGGGTCAGTTGTGCTGATACTACACTCTGCACTGTGTGCAGATCCGGTGCTGCAGCATTTGGACCACAGTGAGTTTGCTGCTTCCAGACTGTCAGGCGACCCGAGGTACTCCTGCAGGCTTTTGCAGGCCTTGGCGTCTCCTTCTATCATTTTCTTTCTATTTTTACTTATTCAAAGATAGATTCGTCTAATTCTATTCAGACCTTATTTGTAGTATTCTTAGATAGTTTATGAGATTGTGACACCAATTCTGTGTAGCTTATGTTTATGGATTAGTATCGGTATTATTACTCGTCTATGGCTGCAATTGAAAGGCAATTAACGTTTTCCCAGTCCCCAATGAGCAGCATCAAATTACCCACTACAGATTTACCCTCAATGGTTGTACAATTGAGTTCTACTAACAAATGGCCTAAACTAATTAAAACGCTTTAAATTAAACTGAAAAAATACAAAAATCTAACAAGGAATTGAAGCATACCAGATATGAATGAGTGCAAGGAATGAGTGATCAACAATTGTTAGGTGTGTGGGCATATGAATCACCAGATATAAATGAGTGCAAGGAATGAGTGATCAACAATTGTTAGGTGTGTGGGCATATGAATCACCAGATATAAATGAGTGCAAGGAATGAGTGATCAACAATTGTTAGGTGTGTGGGCATATGAATCACCAGATATAAATGAGTGCAAGGAATGAGTGATCAACAATTGTTAGGTGTGTGGGCATATGAATCACCAGATATAAATGAGTGCAAGGAATGAGTGATCAACAATTGTTAGGTGTGTGGGCATATGAATCACCAGATATAAATGAGTGCAAGGAATGAGTGATCAACAATTGTTAGGTGTGTGGGCATATGAATCACCAGATATAAATGAGTGCAAGGAATGGTATTGTGTATTCTCAAAGAGGGAAAAGAGTGACAGTAGCTCTAACCCTCTTATTTATATTCATTGATTTTCGAAAGGGAAAGAGGAGCAAGTGCGACCGAAGAATTTTGATTTGTGGGCCACACACTGTTACCTTGTGAGCTTAAACCATCATTTCGTCTGTGGTCCATAGAATTTTGTGCGCGACCGCAAATCCCTTGTTGCGGACCGCATATTCTCTGTTGTGGCCGCAGATCGACCATTTTTCTGATAGACCAACTTTAGAGAGTTGTCATTTTTCATCCTCCATTTGTGTTGTCCGCAAGTTAATTGTATGGCCGCAGAGCACTTATGTTGCATAGATCATAATTGTGCGGTTCGCACAATGCACTTGCGGTCTGCAATTCTTTCAACACTTAACAGATTTTCTGTTCATAATTCCTGTAAGACACACTCATTCCTGTAGCAAACTTCAAATCAAGTTAGCACAAAAATAACACCTAACTACAAAAGAAACAAAGAAAATAAAAAAAAATATGGGTTGCCTCCCAAGAAGCGCCTGATTTAACGTCGCGGCACGACGCAGAATACCATCAATTGA
>MU745908.1:7587-37896 GCA_026770625.1 Nicotiana glauca
CACTGCTTTGTTCCCGTTTCAAACAAAGAAAACTTTGTCAGTTTTTAAAAGGTGGTGGTCGGTTTATGGCCTTGAGTCTTGAGCAGCTTGGCTTTTGCTCGATCAGCCTGAGTCGGTTTCAAGAGACTTTTGCTCCGTATCAACATTAATTATTTCACACCCAATACCATTTGTATTTGTGGCTCAATCATCCTTATCCCAACTGGAGATCTTTTCTTAGTTGACATTTTCTGATATCTTGAATGACTTCCTGCTTTTTGAGCAACTTATTTGTTAGAGAGAATGACCAGTCATCTTTGTTTGCGCTAAGCAGGATGACAATAACCTTTTGGGGGAGCTTTTGCATGAATTCTCAAGGCATGTTAAAAGTAACAACTGAGTGCGCTGGCCAAATCTACTTCGTGCAACTGAAAAGCTGGTAGCAGATTTTGAAAACTTTTCTTGCTTGTTTTGACAGGACTGCCTCAGAGTGAAGGACAGAATGATGCAAAGAAACAAGTATTAACAAGAAATGCCCCTGTCAGATGGACAGAAGGAAGAGTTTTTTTTCAATAACTAGCCTTAATGATCATGACATCAACGGCCTGATCTATCAAACTAATCAAATCTTCCCTTTTACCATTCTTATGACCTTTGAAGTCGGGCTTGTTTGTGCCAATCCTTGCATCAGCTTCATGTCTCACTTTCGACTAGTGGTGCCTCGAGGTATTTTCACCAACAAATCTCTCTCATTTGTTCAGCTTTGCTTACTATCGTCTTATAGTGCCTGCGAAGGTTTTCACTAGTAAGACTCTCTCATTTTCCTTATTCTTTTTCTTTTTCTTCCCCCTTCTTTTTTCTTTTGTGAGCAACTTGACAATGTTCTATGTTGTGTGACAACCGTTACTCATTGCATGCTTCTCTTGGAATTCTTGAAGGTATATGGGGAGGTCTTTATTTGGAAGGTTTTTGGATAGAGTTGTAAATAAGGGACGACAAAAGGCTCAAAGTAGACTTAAAATGAGGGGGTTATAGGCTTACAACTCTTGGAATCGACTCTTTCACAAATGAAATAAAATCTTTGCCACGGTTTTAGTTATTGGGGATTTTTTGGGATTTTTCTTATTTTTCTTTCTCTTTTTTTTTTGAATTCTTATTTGGGTGGACCGAACCGTGAGGCTGCTTACGTATCCCTTTTTTTTAAGGAATTAGATCGAACGTAGTTTAAACATCTGACCTAACTAATTTTTTTTCATCTTCTTTCAGTTTCTCTTTTTTTGTCTCTTTTTTTTTTCAAACTAGTTGCCCCATCTTCTATTTTCTGGGGGCATGGACCTTTGACAGTTCTTTTCTTCTTCATTTTTTTCACCAAAAAATTGCCCCAGTTTGTACTCTTGGGACATGAACTTTTTTTTTCCTTTTTCTTTTTCCCTTTTTTTATTTTTTTTACTTTTGACTCTAAACTTGATTCCAAAAGAGGGTGGTCGAAGAAAATAACACAGGGGCAAAGGGGTGACAAAGGGTATAACATGTTTGGGTAGTAGAAAAAGGGCCTCCCAGCCTCGGAAACGCCAATTATAGTATCTTTTCGCGATTACAGCATTGACGAACATGTCTGTCTTCTTGGTGTGTCGTGGTCACTAGACACTTCCCATCCCCTAATGTCAAATTTTCCAATAGACTTCAATTGATTAAACATCCTCAAGCCCGATCTTCATAATGAATTGAAGGTGAATTTTACTCGACCATAATTCCAAAGTATTTCAACTCTTTTTCATCCTCAAAAATGTCTTTTTCTCAGTTATCCAATTCAAGCTTAAATCAATTTTCTAAGATCTGGCCAAAAATTACGCATGAATGTTATGTCACCAAAACTAGCGGGAAAATAACTAAGCGTGGAATGACACAAAAGGACAAACTATATTTCATCGAGTATACAACAAGACAAACAACCTAAAATTCGAGTTACAACCGTAAAATAACCTGGTGAATTAAAATAGCAACAAAATAGATAGACAATACTCACACAAACAGAATAGAGGAATAGAAGGTTTGACTCAATTAAAAAAAAATCTGGATCACAACCCTGAAATAACCCAGATAATAGAAAAAGCATCAAAACAAGCTACCAAGATTCCTTCCTAGTAAGGAGAGAATGACTTTTCAATTGCTAAGCTTGACATTTAGCCACAAATTTGCTCATCAGAATCACCACGGCCTTCTCCAATTTTAGTCGACAAGTTCCCAAGAGGATTTTCATACTCCATGTCACCCAGCATCATCTCCACAAAGCATGCATCATCATATGCAGGCTGACCTTGGCCATTGGCCCATGCTTGAAACATTTTGGCTATTAGCTATTTCAGTATTCTATATTCCTCAACCACAGTAGACTCTTATTGAACCCTCTGACCCAGAGCCTCTTGAGCATTTATAACAGCTTGGATGTCAGTTGTCATTGAAATTTTTTCCTTAGATCTTGTGTTGTCCGATTACCACAAACCGACCACCTCAACTTACTTCACAATTCAAAACAAAACATGTTAGAATGGACTCAGTCAGTCCTTATTATTAACATCATTTTTCTTCTTCTTCTACTTCTTTTCATTTTTTCTCATTTTCCTTTTCAATGGTTGATCGAACCTGATGTGGGTTGCCTACGTATCATGTGGGAACATGAATCAGATCTTGCGTAGTTCGGGAAGATCAAGAACAAAGTAAATAAACTAACTTTTTTTCACTTTTTTTCAAAGGAAAGACTTATAAAGAAAAAGGAGAATATTTTTGGATTTTAATTTTTCTTCAGCAATTTTGCAAAGAAAACTTCTAAAGAAGAAAAAAAAAATTTCCTTTGTTTTTTTAATTTCGAATTTATTATTTATTTTTTTGAAATTTCGATAGAAAAACTTCTAAAGAAGAAAAAAATATTTTTGCATTAATGGATTTTTATTCTGAAGTTAGGAAATCTTGAATTTTCTTTTCAATTTTCGAAAGAAGAATGAAACTATTTTTGAATTTTGACTTTGAGAAGCAACTAAAAGAAAATATTTTTTTGTATTTTTAAAAATTGGGGTATCAGAGAAAAACTTTTCTAAAGAAAGAAGTAAAAGAATTTTTGGATTTTTAAAAATTGGGGTCGGAACCAATGAGAGGCCTACGTATCTCACATCCGATGAGAATCAGACCCGTGTAGTTCGGTCCATTTGACGAAACAAGAAAAACATGATTTATTTTGAAATGACATTTCTTTTTTTTTCTTTTTTTTTTCTTTTTTTTTTTGAATTTCGGGAGGGTTTCAGAATTTTCTAAATACCTATCTCTCTTTTTCTTTTGATTTTCTTTTTTCATTTTCTTTCCCTATTCTAGAAGCCAGTCAGCAAGCAAGCCTGAACAGACAGATACGCAAGTAGCACATAAGATGCATCAGGATGGTGTCACGGCCCAATTCCCAAACCCGACTGTGATGGCGCCTCTCGTAAAGTCAAGGCCATCCAGAACAACGCAAATACCTCTTTTAACAATTAATTAAAATTAACAAAACCAAAACACGTGTAAAACATTTAGAAATGCAAAAATAGCGATGATAGCAAAGGATACCATCCTGACACCGCCCAAACCGGGGTGTCACAAGTCATGAGCTTCTACTTAGTTTGCTATAAGTTTACAGAATATAAAATCCGATACAATAGTCTGAAGAAAATATAAATGAGGTAAGATAGGGGAGACAAGCAGCTACGGACGTCAATAGCTTCCTCGTAAGTCCAACTCGCTGCCTGGTTTGGAAGGGATCAATGCTCAGGTGCGAACTCTGCTATGCCTGAATCTGCACACGTGATACAAGGAGTAATGTGAGTACTCTCACCTAGTGAGTAATAATAATAAATAATAATCGAAGGCATGAAAACACATAAATGCACAAGGCAATTCTATATCAGGCAGTAAATCACTTAACAGTAAAAACAGTAAAGAGTCAATGAAATTTCCTTTTAAAAACAGGTAAATCAGATAAAATAACAAGTAAATAGTGAGTAGAAATCTGCCCCTCGGGCCCAATATCAATCGCTCAGAATAGTATCAGCCCCTCGGGCTTAATATCAGTCACTCAGCATAGCATCAGCCCCCCGGGCTCACTCTTAGATCATATGGGTACCCGCGCTTACTGTGGGTGTGCAGACTCCGGAGGGAACCCTTACAGCCTAAGTGCTATATCAACATAAGGCCTGGATGCCTTCTCACATCACTCATAAGGCCTGAAAGCCTCCTCACATCACTCACAAGGCCTGAAAGCCTCCTCACATCACTCACAAGGCCTGAAAGCCTCCTCACATCACTCAAAAGGCCTGAAAGCCTTCTCACGTCACTCAATCTAGAAAACATCATAAGCCCCTCGGGCATCAATAAAATAGTAGTGCTCAGCCAAAACAAATGTGGAAATATCAATTAAGTCTCAAAATTCAATTAAAGCGGCTGAGTTTGTAAAACAATATAATCACTAGGACTAAGTTAAAGTAATGTATCAAAATAGTAATGAAACAGTGATAAAATTCCCCGAAGGATTCAAGTAGTCAGCATTAAGCCCAAAATATGGCAATAAGCCCAAATCATGATGATATTAAATGCATCTCAGTCAAATATGCGGTAAAATATCAAACGGGACAGACCTGGTCACAATCCTCAGTAGTAAACAACCCCGCGCTCGCCATTAAGCGCATTTTTCACCTCAATATAGCACTACGTTGTGCAAATCCGGGGTTTCAAACCCTCAGGATATCATTTACTATCATTACTCACCTCAAGCCGGCCAAAATCCTAGTTCGCTATACCCTTGCCTCTCAAATCGGCCTCCTCGTGCATTGAATCTTATCAAAACCACAACGAATACATTACAAAAGGCTAAGGGAACATAACCCAATCGAAAAGAATCGAAAAATATAAAAAATCACGAAATTTGCAAAACCCGAGCCCCCAGCCCACTTCTTGAATTCAAGAAAATTTTACATCAACGGATTCTTTATCTCGCCACGAGTCTATATATATCAAGAACTCCCAAATCCGAGCTTAAATGACCCATCAAAATCCAATTTGAAATACCGAAACTCAAGCCCTAGTTCTTCCTCCTTTTTGATAAATTTTCATGAATTTCTAGGTTGATTCTACTATTAAATCATGTATTTAGGTCATAGAACTCACCTCCAATAAATCTCAGTCGAAATCCCCTTCAATTCCGGTCCAAAAGCTCTCAAGGATGTTCAAAAATGATGGAAAAATATCTTAGCTCGCGGAACAACATTAAACTTTAAAACCCTTTTCTGCCTAGACATTTTCGCTTTTGCAATCAAGAAACCGCTTCTGTAGTTTCCACTTTTGCGGAAATTATTCCGCTACTACGGAGTTCCACTATTAGCCAAGACCGCTTCTGCGGTCTAAATTCGCTTCCGCGGACCACCATCTATTTCTGCGGAAATCCTCCAATAGCCAAAATCTGCACCCGCGATACCCTTCACCGCATCTGCGGTCCTATTTCAGTAAATGCGGAAATACCAGAATCAGCAAAACTCAGCAATAACACAAGTCCAAAATTCATCCCGATGGCCATCTGAAATCACCTCGAGGACCCCAGGACCTCAACCAAAGGTGCCAATCCATTCTAAAACATCATTCAAACTTGCTCCAATCATCAAAACACCTCCACCAACACCAAAACCATCAAATTACATCGTATTCAAGCCTAAGTTCTTCTAAAACTTCCGAAACACGCATTTGATCAATAACCCCACCAAAACACCTCCGAATGACGTAAACTTTTGCACACACATCCCAAAACACCTAACGAAGAATTCCATTCTGACCCTCGGATCAAAATCTCACCCCTCAGCCGGAATTCGCCAAAATACTAACTTCGCCAATTCAAGCCTAATTCTACACCGGACCTCCAAAATAAATTCTGATCGCGCTCCTAAGTCACAAATCATCCCCCAAAGATAATCGAATCACGAAAATCACATCCGAACCCTCTGACTCACAAGTCAACATCTGGTTGACTTTTCCAAACCAAACCTTCCTTAAAGAGACTAAGTGTCTCAGTTCCTACCAAAACCTCTCCGAACCATTTTGATCACATGAGATACGAATAATGAAGCATAAAGAAGCTCAATACGGGGAAAACAAAGCGGTAACTCATGTGACGATGGGTCGGGTCATCACATCCTCCCCAACTAAAACAAATGCTCGTCCTCGAGCAGGTCAAGGAACATACCTAAAGCCTCAAATAGGTGAGGATATCTGCTCCACATCTCCCACTCGGTCTCCCAAGTAGCCTCCTCCACGGGCCGACCTCTCCACTGCACTTTCACCAAAGCTATATCTTTTGATCTCAACTTTCGAACCTGACGACCCAAAATAGCCACCAGCTCCACATCGTAGGTCAAATTATCATCCAACTGAACCGTGTTGGAGTCCAATACATGGGAGGGGTCCCCAACATACTTTCGGAGCATAGAAACATGAAATACCGGATGCACACCTTACAAGCTGGGTGGTAAGGAAAGCTCATAAGCCACCTCCCCAATCCTCTTAAGTACCGCAAAAGGCCCAATAAACCGCGAACTCAACTTCCCTTTCTTTCCAAACTGCATAACACCATTCATGGGCGAAACCTTCAGCAAAACCTTCTCACCAACCATATAAGACATATCTCGAACCTTTGATCCGCATAACTCTTCTGACACGACTACTCTGTACGAAGCCTCTCTTGAATCAGCTCCACCTTCTCTAAGGCATCCTGAACCAACTCTGTCCCCAATAGCCTAGCCTCGCCGAGCTCGAACCAACCAACTGGAGATCTACACCGCCTCCCATACAATGTCTCATATGGATCCATCTAAATGCTCGATTGATAACTGTTGTTGCAGGCAAACTCTGCAAGTGGCAAAAACTCATCCCAAGAATGTCCAAAATCAATAACACAGGAAAGCAACATGTCCTCCAATATCTGAATAGTACGCTCGGACAGCCCACTCGTCTGAGGATGAAATGTTGTGCTCAACTCTACCTGCGTACCCAACTCTCGCTAAAATGTCCTCTAGAATTGAGAAGTAAACTGAGTACCTCTATCTGAGATAATAGACACTGGAACACCATGCAATCTAACAATCTCCCGGATAAAGATCCCTGCTAGCTGCTCCGAAGAATAGGTAGCACATACCGGAATGAAGTGCGCGGACTTGGTCAGCCGATCCATAATCACTCAAATCAAATCGAACTTCTTCAAAGTCCCAGGAAGACCACTCACAAAATCCATAGTGACTCTCTCCCACTTCAACTCGGGAATAATCATCCGCTAAAGTACGCCACCCGGTCTCTGATGCTCATATTTTACTTGCTGACAGTTGAGACACCGAGCCACAAATCCTACAATGTCTTTCTTCATCCTTCTCCACCAATAATGTTGCCTCAAATTCTGATACATCTTCGCGGCGCCCGGATAAATGGAATACCGTGAGCTATGGGCCTCCTTTAATATCAACTCCCGAAGCCCATCCACATTGGGAACACAAATCCGGCCCTACATACTCAACACACCATCCTCACGAATGGTCACGTCTTTGGCATTATCATGCTGGACCATGTCCTTAAGGACAAGCAAATGCGGATCATCATGTTGGCGCTCTCTGATACGATCATATAAGGAAGACCGAGAAACCACACAAGCCAACACCCGGCTGGGCTCCGAAATATCTAGTCTCACCAACCGATTGGCCAAGTCCTTAACATCAACTGCAAAGGGCCTCTCCCCAACTGGAATGTACGCCAAACTCCCCATACTAACTGCCTTTCGGCTCAAAGCATAGGCCACTACATTGGCCTTCCCCGGGTGATATAAAATGGTAATATCACAATCCTTAAGTAACTCCAGCCACCTCCGATGCCTCAAATTAAGATCCTTTTGATTGAAAAAATGCTGAAGACTGCGATGATCGGTGAATACCTCACAAGATACACCATACAAGTAGTGCCTCCAAATCTTCAAGGCATGAACTATAGCAGGCAACTCCAAATCATGTATAGGGTAGTTCTTCTCGTGGGGCTTCAACTAACGAGAAGCATAAGAAATAACTTTACCCTCCTACATCAATACACATCCAATCTCAACTCTCGAAGCATCACAATATACAGTCTAAGAATCCGAAGCTGATGGCAAAACTAGTACTGGAGTTGTGGTCAAATATGTCTTGAGTTTCTGAAAGCTCTCCTCGCACTCGTCCGACCATACAAATGGAGCACACTTCTAAGTTAACCTAGTCAAGGGCAATGCTATAGAGGAAAATCCTTGAACAAACCGGCAATAATAACCTGCCAAACCAAAGAAACTACAAATCTCTACGGTCGATCTAGGCCAACTCTGCACCGCCTCTATCTTCTTCTGGTCGACCTGGATACCCTCGCTGGACACCACGTGCCCTAGAAAAGCTACTGAACTGAGCCAAAACTCACATTTGGAGAACTTTGCATAAAACTTCTCCTCCCTCAATCTCTGCAATACAACTCGCAAATGCTCCACGTGGTCTTCCTGACTACGCGAATACACTAGAATATCATCAATGAAAACAATAACGAACGAATCCAGATAAGGCCAAAATGCATTATTCATCAAATGAATGAACGCTGCTGGGGCATTAGTCAGCCCAAAAGACATAACAAAAAACTCATAATGCCCATATCTAGTCCTGAAATTAGTCTTAATGATATATGAATCCCTGATCTTCAATTGGTGATAAACCGAACGGAGATCAACCTTGGAGAACACCCTCGCTCCCTGAAGCTGGTCAAATAAATCATCAATGTGAGGCAGGGGGTACTTGTTCTTCACCGTTACTTTGGTCGATTGCCTATAGTCAATGGACATTCTCATGGTGCCATCCTTCTCCTTCACAAACAGAACCGGTGCACCCCACGGTGACATACTAGGCCGAATGAACCCCTTGTCTAGGAGTTCCTGAAGCTGATCCCTCAATTATTTCAACTCCGTTGGTGCTATATGATATGGCGTAATGGAAATGGGCTAAGTTTCCGGCACCAGGTCAATACCAAAATTAGTATCCCTGTCCGGCGGCACGCCCGGCAAGTCTGCAAAAAATACATCGAAAAATTCCCTCTCAATTGGAACAGAATAAATACTAGGAGTCTCGGCTCCAACATCCCTCACAAATGCCAAATATGAAAGGAAACCCTTCCCAACCATACGCTAGGCCTTTAAGAATGAAATCACCCTTCTAGGAACATAATCAGTCACACCACACCACTCGATCATCGGTACACCCGCTATAGCCAAAGTGACTGTCTTAGCATGATAGTCTAGAATAGCATGACACGGAGATAACTAGTCCATGCACAAAATAACATCAAAATCCACCATACTCAGTAGCAATAGATCAACTCGGGTCTTCAGATCCCTAATAAACACCAAACATGACTGGTACACATGGTCTACAACAATAGTATCGTCCACCGGGGTAGATACATAAACAGGTAAAGCAAGACACCCCCAGGACGTACCCAAATGATGAGCAAAATATGAGGAGACATAAGAATAGGTGGAACCGGGATCAAATAAGATTGAGGCATCTCTGTAATAGACCGAAATAATACCTATAATGACAGCATCTGAAGAAATGGCATCCGTCCTGCCCTGAAGAGCATAAAAATGAGCCTGACCACTGCCTGATCGACTTGCACCTCTAGGGCAACCCCTGGCTGCCTGACCCTCACCCCTAGCTGGCGGGGAGGGTGCTGAAGAAACTGGACCAGAAGACAAGGGCTGACCCCTCTGCTGAGATGAGCTAGCAGCACGACGAGGACACTACCTCCATATATGGCCAAATTCTCCACACTCGTAACAACTCCCATGTGCTGGATAATGGGACTGAAGGGAAACCCTCATGCCGAAGTGACTAGCTGACGAACTCGGCGTAGAAGAACCCTAAAAAGATGGGGCACGAGATGAACTCTATGATGGAAGAGCACTGAGTGAAGGCTGACTCTGCTGAGAACCATGATAACCATGACCCGAAGATGCCCCACGATACTCGGGATGGGCTGAATGAGCGGGCTTAGAAGAACGACCCCTACCATGCTGGAACTGGCCTCTCGAAGAAGCACCACTGAAACTTCCAGAACCTCGAGGCCTCTTGGCCTCCCTCTACTCTCGATCCTGCGGGCAAACCGCCTCAATCTCTCTAGCTATATCAACCACCTCCTCGAATGAAGCACCCAATACTCTCTCTCTAGTCATAAGAACACGGAGATGGTAATTAAGGCCATCAACAAATCTCCTGATCTGCTCAAGATCCGACAGAACCATACAGATGGCATGACGAGCCAACTCTGAAAACCTTATCTCATACTGAGACACAGTCATATCTCCCTGCCATAGCCACTCAAACTGCCTGCGCAGCTCCTCTCTGTAGGACTACGGTAGGTACTTCTCCAAGAAGAGAGTAGCGAACTCCTGCCAAGTCAAAGGTGTTGCACCAGCCGGCCCACGGCTCTTATACGCCTCCCACCAAGTGATGGCAGACCCAGTAAATTGAAACATGGTAAATACCACACCACTAGACTCCAAAATCCCAGCTGTACGGAGCATACGCTGACACCTGTTAAGAAAACCCTGGGCATCCTCGCCCTCAGCACCACTGAATGTCGGAGACTGGAGTCTACCAACCCTCTCGAGGTGACGCTGCTCATCCTCAGGCATAGCTGGAACCCTGAACTCCTTCAATGGAACAACTGGCTGAGGTGGAGGTGCCTCTGGAGTCTGTAATCCCTGCACTACCTGCTCAAGTGTGCGAGCAATAGGGGTCTGATTTCCTCCCCCAGCCTACGAAGTAGCTGATACTGTGGTGGCTAAAATAGCCTGAGCTAGGATGGTGCAAACTATCAAAATCTAAGCCAAAGTCTCCTAAAGACCCGGAATCATAATGGGCACAGCTGGTGCCTGAAGTGGTGCTGCTGGAGCCTGGTCCTGAGCTGGGACAACTGGAGGATCCATAGGTGTTGTCCCTGCTGCTCTGCCTCTGCCACGACCACGACCGCGTCCACGGCCTCTGGTGGCCTCAGTAGGTGATACTGGTGGTCTTCCATCACGTCTGGTAGCTCGTGTTCTCACCATCTTTGAGAGGATAAAATAAAGAAAAATTTATTACTCGAATCAACAAGTTCGCACGACAAGAATTTCAAGAATGTGAACTTTACCTAAAGGTTCTGCAACCTCCCGAGGATAAGTACAAACGTCTCCGTACCGATCCACAAGACTCTACTAAACCAGCTCATGACTCACGAGACCTAGTAACCTAGGCTCTGATACCAACTTGTCGCGGCCCAATTACCAAACCCGGCCTTATGGCACCTCTCGTGAAGACAAGGCCAGCCAGAACAACGCAAACACCTCTTTTAAACATTAATTAATATTAACAAAACCAAAACACATGTAAAACAGTTATAAATGTGGAAACAATGATGATAGAAAAGGATACCATCTCGACACAGCCCAAACCAGGGTGTCACAAGTAAGGAGCTTCTACAAAGTTTGGTATAAGTTTACAGAATATAAAATCCGATGCAATAGTCTAAAGAAAACATAAATGAGGTAAGACAGGGGAGACAAGGGGCTGCGGACGTCAACATCTACCTCGTAACTCCAACTCGCAGCCTGGTCTGGACAGGATCAGTGCTTAGGTGCGAACTATGCTATGCCTGAATCAGCACACATGGTGCAAGGAGTAGTGTGAGTACTCCGACCCAGTGAGTAATAATAATAAATAATAACCGAAGGCATGAAAACACATAAATGCACAAGGCAATTCTATATCATGTAGTAAATTACTTAAACAGTAAAAACAGTAAAGAGTCAATGAAATCTCCTTTTAAAAACAGGTAAATTAGGTAAAATTCAAGTAAATAGTGAGTATAAATCTGCCCCTCGGGCCCAGTATCAATCGCTCAGAAAAGTATCTGCCCCTCGGGCTCAATATCAGTCACTCAGCATAGCATCAGCCCCTCGGGCTTACTCTCAGATCATATGGGTATCCATGCTCATTGTGGGTGTGCAGACTCCGGAGGGGCCCCTTACGGCCCAAGCGTTATATCAGCATGAAAGCCTTCTCACATCACTCATAAGGCCTGAAAGCCTCCTCACATCACTTACAAGGCCTGAAAGCCTCCTCACATCACTCATAAGGCCTGAAAGCCTTCTCACGTCACTCAAGCCACCTCGCGACATATAAATGTATCTTAGGCCCTCGATCTCACTCAGTCCAGAAAACATCATAAGCCTCTCGGACATCAATAAAATAGTAGTGCTCAGCCCAAACAATAGTGGAAATATCAATTAAGTCTTAAAATTCAATTAAAGCGGCTGAGTTTGTAAAACATTATAATCATTAGGACTGAGTTCGTAATGTATCAAAATAGTGAGGAAATAGTGATAAAAGTCCACGAAAGATTAAAGTAGTCGGCATTAAGCCCAAAATATGGCAATAAGCCTAAATCATTATGATAATAAACACATCTCAGTCAAATACGCGGTAAAATATCAAACGGGACAGACCAGGTCACAATCCCCAATAGTAAACAACCCCGCGCTCGCCATTAAGTGCGTGTTTCACCTCAATATAGCACTACATTATGCAAATTCGGGGTTTCAAACCCTCAGGAAATCATTTACTATCATTACTCACCTCAAGCAGGCCAAAATCCTAGCTCGCTATGCCCTTGCCTCTCAAATCGGACTCTTCGCACGTCAAATCTGATCAAAACCACAACGAATACATCACAATAGGCTAAGCGAACATAACCCAATCGAAATGAATCGAAAAACATCGAAAATTATGAAATTTGCAAAACCCGAGCCCCGGGCCCACTTCTCGAGTTCCAAAAAATTTTACATCAACGGATTCCTTATCTCGCCATGAGTCTATACATATCAAGAACTCCCAAATCCGAGCTCAAATGGCCCATCAAAATCCAATTTGAAATACTAAAACTCAAGCCCTAGTTCTTCCTCCTTTTTGATAAATTTTCATGAATTTCTAGGTTGATTCTACCATTAAATCATGTATTTAATTCCTAGAACTCACCTCCAATCAATCCCAGTCGAAATCCCCTTCAATTCCCGTCCAAAAGCTCTCAAGGATGTTCAAAAATGATGGAAAAATACCTTAGCTAGCGGAACAAAATGAAACTTTAAAACCCTCTGCCTAGACATTTTCGCTTCTGCGGTTTCCGCTTTTACGGAAATTATTCCGCTCCTGCGGAGTTCGACTATTAGCCAGGATCGCTTCTGCGGTCTAAATCCACTTCTGCGGACGCTGCATCTGCGGACCACTATCCGCTTGTACGGAAATCCTCCAATAGCCAAAATCCGCACCTGGGATGCCCCTCACCGCATCTGCGGTCCTATTTCTGCTGATGCGGAAATACCAGAACCAGCAAAACTCAGCAATAACACAAGTCCAAAATTCATCCCGATGTCTATCCGAAATCACCCAGAGGTCCCCGGGACCTCAACCAAAGCTGCCAATCCATCCCAAAACATCGTTCAAACTTGCTCCAATCATCAAAAAATCTCCACCAACACCAAAACCATCAAATTACATCGGATTCAAGCCTAAGTTCTTCTAAAACTTCCGAAACACTCATTTGATCAAAAACCAACCAAAACACATCCGAATGACCTGGAATTTTGCACAAACATCCCAAATCACCTAACGAAGCTACAGAAACTCTCGGATTCCATTTCGACCATTGGATCAAAATCTCACCACTCAATCGGAATTCGCCAAAATATTAACTTCGCTAATTCAAGCCTAATTCTACACCGGACCTCCAAAATCAATTCCGATCGCACTCCTAAGTCACAAATCATTCCCTTAAGCTAACCAAATCACCGAAAATCACATCCAAACCCTCTGACTCATGAGTCAACATCCGGTTGACTTTTCCAAATCAAACTTTCCTTAAAGAGACTGAGTGTCTCATTTCCCACCAAAACCTCTCCGAACCAACTCGATCATATGAAATACGGATAATGAAGCATAAAGAAGCTGAATACGGGGAAAATGAAGTGGTAACTCACGTGACGATGGGTCGAGTCGTCACAAATGGTCTTTTAATTTGGGTACACCTGTCCTAGACGGACCCAACTCCTATATTGAGTCTCCAAAGTCAAATGCACATGATGCAAACAAGAGTTCCTACTAGGGATCCGGCATGAGCCTTTGTTATACTAAGTATAAAACCTGGGTTTATTGTAACCTGGAATACCCAAGCGAACAACTTGAGCCGGAGGGGGGCAGTATACCAGGAATACAGAATCTTCACCGGCTTTGCAACTTGTCCGAACCTCATTCTAAAATGGGATAAGACTCTAGACTGAAGAGAAGTCATACGAAGTGCACCCTTCTCTATGATTTAAAAGACTGAGAGAGAGGAAGGGTTTCGTAGGAGTTTATATACAGTTCACACAATATCAAAGCGGTAAAAGCATTTAGCACATTAGGCTTAAACATGTATGAAAATCAGATAATAAATAAATCCAATCATAACATCTATTCTAAGCACAAATTCTTAAACCCTGAACCGAAGTTCTGGGTTTGGATCCCTAGCAGAATCGCCAGAGCTGTCACACCTCCTTTTTTACACACCACCCTGAAGGGTAGTATATAAGGGAGTTTTTACACTTTAAGTGATATTATTCGAAATGGGATTATTTTTTTTTTATTCAGAATCGCCACTTGGGATGGCTTGTTTGGTGTCTCAAGTCACCGGTTTATTTTAAGTCCCAAATCGAGGAAATTTCGACTTTCCTTTTGAAGTCTGCGAACAAGAAATTCTGAATAAGAAATTCTGTTAACCTGAGGGAAGGTGTTAGGCACCTCCGGATTCCATGGCTCTAGCACGGTCACTTAAACTATCACAGTTGAACTATTGTTTGATTTTAATACATGTTTTAGCCTATGGTATATTTTTAATTTATTAACCATTTTAATCATTTTTAGGAAGATTCAATGTTATCTAAAATACGTCTTTGAACAACGTCACATGAAATGCACCCGCGGTACATGACACATTTTATTTAACGTTGTGAGATTTGGATTTGGGCCACATGAAATGCATGCCTGATTGCATGCTCGAGTTGAGGAAAGTATTTTTTTTTAAAATAACGCACCTAAAGCAACTACGCACTTTCAAGTTTGCGAGGGCCATGGAAATTTCAACTAATGGTGCACACCTCGATTTCTAAAGAGTTAAAATTAATTATAGGAGAGCCATGGGTTATTTAATAAAAATGGCACACCTCAAATTTTCTATTAAGGCTAACTACTTTTGTGAGGGCCATGGGTTTAGAGATTTTATTTGGCATGCCAAGCCTCAATTATTTTACAGGGTTTTATTATTTGAAGTTATTATTATCGGATTACATGAAATGCACCCCTGAATTGAAATTCGAATATCGTAACCATGCCACAAGAACACTATGGTCTTAAAGACAAGTTTATTTTTCTTTCAAACAGTGACTTCACAAATGCAACATAAACGTAAATTTCGACCTCTCGCCATTACCAATGACAAGACTAACAATAAGAATGAAAAAGAAAGGATCAAACTCAAATTACAGTAAAGAAAAAAAAATTAACAGCAAACAACCTGAGAAAGTAATAACAAAACGTTATAAGCTCAAATTTTGAACTCCAACTACCATTTAAAGCAAATAACTACACTTACCACAAAAAAATAATTAATTGATGCATTACGATTTGTACTAAAAATTTTCATAAATTCACACATTTTCGTCAATCGAACATCTTGATCTCAGATTTTAAAGAGTAATATCATTATACAGAGAATTCAAATTCTTAACTATGAGAATGAGCTTACTTGAGCAAAGACAAAAAAAGGCAACAAATACGGAGCCAAAACGCGAACAAGACTTCGAACCGGAACTGGAGCATCACTCAAAACATCAACCCAACATTGACTGTTTTGAGGTGATTTTGAGGCTATTTTGTGATGAACCGGCCGGTCGTCTTAAAAATTAACACCCCGATCCCCTATTAAATGCTTCCCCTAAGTTTATTTCTACAATTTTGGTTTGTCGGGACGTTCGGTGTAGAGTTTCGGAGAGTTCTAGGACACTTAGTCCCTAAATGAGAGCTTAAGTGTTGAAAAGTGGGAGTAATTGGAACAGTGTGAAAATGACCTCGGAATGGAAATATGATGGTTTCGTTAGCTCTGTTAGGTGATTCCAGGGTTGGGAGTGTGTTCGGAATATATTTTGGAGGCCCGTAGCTCATTTAGGCTTGAAATGCCGAAGTTTAAATTTTTGAAATTTCTGGCCCGATGGTGAACTTTTTATCTGAGGGTCGGATTGGAATTCCGGAAGTTGTAATAGCTCCATCATGTCATTTGGGACGTGTGTGCACAATTTTACGTTATTCGTACGTGTTTTGGTTAGGTTTTTGATCGAAAGTGTATGTTGATAAAATTTGAAGTTCTTAGGCTTAAATCATGGATTAATTCAGATTTCCAGTGTTGTGTAAGGTGTTTAAGGTTTGATAAAAGTTTGAATAGGGTATTAGGTGTTTTTGGTACTTTTGGTGGAGGTCCCGGAGATCTCGGGATGATTTCAGATGATTGACGAAAAAATTTGAGAAGTGTTGTAGCAGCTGAACCATTGCTGCTTCTGGTATTTTCTCATCTGCGTATTGGGAACAGTAGATGCGGTGCTCCAGAAGTGGATAAAGGGCCGCAGAAGCGGCTTTGCTCTCTTCCCTCAGGAACAGCAAAAATGGTGTTATGCTCGCAGAAGCGTCTTGGGCATCGCAAAAGCGGATGCCAGTGCTCCCTTAGTTTTTGAAGAAGCGGAAGAATTCCCGCAGATGCGGTTTTGCACCTGCGACTTTATTATCGCAGTTGCGGCCCGTGGGCTGGTTATTGAAAACCGCAGAAGCGGCATGGTTTCCACAAAAGCGGGACCGCAGATGCGGTCCCTTGTCCGTAGAAGCGGAAATCACTATTCAAAAATAGAAATTTCGAGGGTTAGTTTTCAAAAGTTAGAAAAATCAAATTTGAGCTCGGAAGAGGGCGATCTTGAGAGGGTTTTGAAGAGGAGATTATTGGGTAATGTTTATTTAATCCCTTCTAGTTATATTTCATCAATATGTAGTTAAATCCATCATTTAAATTCGAACTAAAGACCAAAATTGGGATAATTTGGAATAAACTTCTTAGACCAAATAATGGAGTTTTGAGTGGGTATTTGACCTCCGATATGGGAGATTTTTGCATGGTTAGACTTGTGAAAGTACGAGGGTTCTGAAAATATAAAAATTATCTAATTTTGAGACGTTAGCCTGAGGGGCATTTTGGTTATTTTACCTAATCGCCTTAGCTTTGAATTAATTAGTAGAATCAGTTGCTTGTGATATTATTTACAATGTGTAATTAAATTGAATAGATTTGGGCCATTTTGAGGTAGATACTCATGGCAAGGGCATGGTTTCTAGCTGATTTTGAGTCGGTTCGAGGTAAGTGGCTTGTCTAATCTTGTATGGGGGACCTTTTCCTTTAGGATTTGATATTTGGTATCTGAGTGCCTTGTTTGTTAGGTGACGAGCGCGTACTTGAGCTAATTGTTGAAAACCCAATTTTTACTTAAGATATTGAGACTGAGTTTCCTTCATATTTGCCTTATTTTACTTGCAATTACAACTTGTGTTAGATTAGAAAAGCATGTTTAGTTGATTCAACTTGCCTAATTGTTTAAGTTGCCTTGACTGTACTATGTGAAACATGCTAGGCTAGTACTACATGTTGCTTGTCTTTGTACTTCATTCCTGAGTATCCTCTGGTTGTTGTTGTGCATTTACATTGGGACTACGGATGCAGGATTCCGTTAGCTCTCCCCCCCCCCCTATTTGTTTACTTTGGGCCTACGGGTGAGATTCTAGGTAGATCACCCTGTACTTTCACTTTGGGGCTACGGATTTGATTCCCGGTAGATCCTCCCCCCCTCCGCACACGGATAGTTAGACTGCGGAACGCTATCCCGGGAGATACTTCTGATTTACACATGTGATGGACTGCGGGACGGTATCCCGAAGGATCCACTGGATAGTTGAGAAAAGGACTACAGAAAGGTATCCTGGGAGATACTCATTGTTACCATTTGGTATTAAGTTGTACATATTCCGTGTTTACTCTGTTCTTTGGGTAGTTGTTATTGCCTTGTTTAACCTGTCTATTTCCACTTGTGTACTCATTATTACTGCGAGTTTTTCATATTGTTAATTCATATTATATTGTTTAACCTCAGTAGGGCCCTGACCTTCCTCGTCACTACCCAATCGAGGTTAGGCTTGGCACTTACTGAGTACTGTTGTGGTGTACTCATTCCCCTTATGCGCATGTTTTTAATGTGCAAATCCAGATACCTCCACTCAGGCGCACTATCCTCGAGGCAGAGAGATCTAGCGGAGACTTCGAGGTATATCTATCGCATCTGCAGACCAGGAGTCTCTATTCTGTTCCAACTTTAGTAGTTAAACTATCCTTTGTTAGTTGTTTAGACATTCTGGAGTTAGAGTAGTATATTACATTTCTATTAGCCTGTGGTTCCCGTGAGTTTCCGGGTTTTGGGATGAGATTTTAGACTTCCGCGATTTATTTTTGAGTTTTATATGCCAAGTGGCACTTATATACCATTTCCTTCTAATTTTGCTTGGTTTAATTAAATGTTTCCGCAAGTTATATTAATTTCCACTTAGGCTTAACTAATCGTAGGGACTAGGTGTCATCACGACATGTTCACGGAGGGCGAACTGGGGTCGTGACAAGGTGGTATCAGAGCTCTATGTTCATAGGAGTCATGGAACACAAGTTGGTTATTTAGAATCTCGTTGATCGTTACAAAGACGTCTATGCTTATCTACGAGAGGCTATGTAAATGTTTAGGAAAAATATTCATTTCATTTGAATTCCTTGTCGTGCGATATTTTTTACTTCAATTCTAAAATTTTGACTTCTATTCTCTCACAGATGGTGAGGATACGAGCTACTCGAGATGATTAGGCACCAGCGCCCCCTACTGTAGCCGTCAGAGGCCGGGGCCGGGGGAGAGGTCGAGGATGCGCATGTGGTGCAGCCAGAGCACCTGTACGAGCTGCCACCGAGGCACCACCAGCAGATCCAGCTGGAGCTGAGGCACCTAGCATGCCTACTACTGCCACTACTACTCCAGCTCTTCAGGAGACTTTGGCTTAGTTCATGAGTATGCATACCACCTTGGCTCAGGAAGGGTTGCTTCCCCTTGCAACAGCCACATCCCAGGCCGGGGGAGGAGCACAAACTCCCGCTGCCCGCACTCCTGAGAAGCAAGTGTAGGTTGAGCATGCTCCCGAGATTATTCCCGTACATGTTCAGCCCGAGGACGGGTCAGCTGCTTCAGAGGACGAGCAGTGGAGACTTGAGAGGTTCAAGAATTATAATCCCCCAGTATTCAGTGGTTTAGCATCAAACGATGCCTTGGGATTTCTAGAGAAGTGTCACAGTATTCATTGCACTATGGGCATAGTGGAGTCTAGCGGGGTTTCCTTTAATGTTTTTTAGCTTCGGGGAGCCGCCTATGATTGGTGGCGCACTTATGAGATAGACAGTCCAGTCAAGGCTGCTTCACTGACTTGGATCCAGTTTTGGGATATGTTTATGAGAGAGTTCATCCCCCAGAGTCTTAGGGACGCATGGCGCGCAGAGTTTGAGCATTTGCGCCAGGGTGCTATGACCGTTTCGAAGTATGCCATCCATTATTCCAGGTTGGACAAACATGCACCGGCCTTGGTTGCTACAGTCCGTGAGAGGGTTCGCAGGTTTATTGAGGGCCTTATCCCATCCATCAGATCTAGTATGGCTCGAGAGTTGGAGATGGACATTCTTTATCAGCAGGTATTGAGCATTTCTAGGAGGATCGAGGGTATTCTCGCCAGGGAGCGAGTGGAGAGGCAGGCCAAGAGGTCTCGACAGTTGGGCCACTACTCTGGTGCCCGTACCCCAGCAGCAGGTCGTCATGGTAGGGGTTACGTAGGTTTCCCCGTTCATTCATCTCTTCCAGCAGCCAGCTGTGCTCCAACTCCGCCTATACCTCAGGAGCCTTACTATGCACCTCTAGTTCCTGTGGTACGAGATTATACTGGTTTGTCACAGAGAGGCATCGGTTCTATTCGATCTGGGCACTACTTATTCTTATGTGTCTTCTTACTTTTCTCCGCATTTGAGTGTGCCTCGGGATTCTTTGAGTGCCCTCATTTATGTTTCTACTCCTGTGGGGGATTCTCTTATTGTGGACCGCGTTTATCGGTCATGTTTGGTTACTATTTGTGGTTTTGAGACCAGAGTGGATTTATTGTTACTTAGTATGGTTGATTTTGACATTATTTTGGGCATGGACTAGTTGTCGCCCCATTTTGCTATCCTTGATTGTCACGCTCAGACCGTGACACTGGCTATGCCAGTTATTCCGCATATTGGGTGGAGTGGTACTTTAGATCACACTCCCAGTAGATTTATCTCTTTCTTTAAAGCTCAGTGTATGGTTTAGAAGGGTGTGCCGCTTACTTAGCTTATGTGAGAGATGTCAGTGCTGATACCCCTTCTGTTGATTCCGTTCCAGTAGTACGAGATTATCCCGATGTGTTTCCAGCTGATCTTCCGAGCATGCTGCCCGATAGAGACATTGATTTTGGCATTGATATATTGTCGGGCACTCGGCCCGTTTACATTCCTCCATATCGTATGGCTCCTCCTAAGTTGAAGGAGTTGAAGGATTAGTTGCAGGAATTGCTTGATAAGGGTTTTATTTGACCCAGTGTTTCACCGTGGGGTGCTCCTGTCTTGTTTGAGAAGAAGAAGGATAGTTCTATGCGTATGTGTATTGATTATCGCCGATTGAACAAGGTTACAATGAAGAACCTTTATCATTTGCCTCGTATTGATGATCTGTTTGACTAGCTTCGGGGCATACATGTGTTTTCTAAGATTGAATTGCATTCAGGTTACTATCAGTTGAAGATTCGGGAGCCAAATGTCCTGAAGACTGCCTTCAAGACTCGATATGGTCATTACGAGTTCCTTGTTATGTCATTTGGGCTGACCAATGCCCCAACAGCTTTTATGCATTGTGTGTTCAGACCATATCATGACTCGTTCGTCATTATTTTTATTAATAATATTCTGGTGTATTCCCGGAGTCGGGAAGATCATGAGCAACACCTGAGGACCATGCTTCAGACCTTTAGGGAGAAGAAGCTATATGCAAAGTTCTCAAAATGTGAGTTTTGGCTGAGTTCCGTGGCATTCTTAGGCCACTTGATTTCGAGTAAGGGTATTCGGGTGGATCCGAGGAAGATAGATGTCGTACAGAGTTGGCCCAGACCGTCGTCAGCTACAAAGATACGCAGTTTCCTTGGTTTGGCAGGCTACTACAGTCGCTTCGTAGAGGGATTTTCATTGATTGCGGCCACTATGACTAGTTTGACCGACAAGGGTACCCCATTGCGGTGGACAGAGGAGTGTGAGGCGAGCTTTCAGAAGCTCAAGACAACTTTGACTACAACCCCAATTTTGATGTTGCCTACCGGTTCGGGGTCTTATACTGTCTATTGTGATGCCTCGAGAGTTGGCCTTGGAGCGGTGTTGATGCAGGATGGTAGGATGATGCCTACGCGTCCAGACAGTTGAAGATACGTGAAAAGAATTACCATGTCCACGACCTTGAGTTAGCTGCCATTATTCATGCCTTGAAGATCTAGCGTCATTATTTGTACGGTGTGTCTTGTGAGATCTATACTGACCATCAGAGCTTACAGCACTTACTCAAGCAAAAGGATCTAAATATGCATCGGAAGAGGTGGTTAGAGTTGCTAAAGGATTATGATATAACTATCATGTATCACCCGGGCAAGGCCAATGTGGTGGCGGATGCCTTAAGTCGTCGGGCGGAGATTTTAGGGAGTTTGGCATATTTACCAGCTTCAGAGAGGCCTATGGCCATGGATGATCACGCCTTAGCCAGCCAGTTTGTGAGATTGGGTCTTTCGGAGCCCAGTCAGGTTCTAGTTTGTGTGGTTTCCCGGTCTTCCATAGATGATCATATCAGGGAGCAGCAGTATGAAGACCCTCATTTGCTTGTCCTTAATGACAAGGTTCAGTGTGGAGATGTCAGATATGTGACCATCGAAGATGACACGGTATTGAGGATGCAAGGCCAGATTTGTGTGCCCAATGTTGATGGCCTTTGAGAGTTGATTCTAGCAGAAGCCCATAGTTCGAGGTATTCTATCCATCCGGGTGTCGCGAAGATGTATCAGGACTTGAGGCAGCACTATTGGTGGAGGCGGATGAAGAAAGATATAGTTGCTTATTTGTCTAGATGCCTCAACTGCCAGCAGGTGAAGTATGAGCACCAGCGCCCGGGTGGGTTGCTTCAGCAGATAGAGATTCCGGAGTGGAAATGGGAGCGCATCACCATGGACTTTGTATATGGACCACCATGGACCTTGAAGAAGTTTGATGCCATTTGGGTTATTGTGGATCGGCTGACCAAGTCCGCTCATTTCATCTCTGTGTGTACCACTTATTCATCGGAGCGGTTGGCGAGATTTATAGCCGAGAAATCGTCCGTCTGCATGGTATTCCAGTTTCTATTATTTTGGACAGAGGTACTCAGTTTACATCGTGGTCCTGGAGAGCTGTGCAGCAGGAGTTAGACACTCGGGTGGAGTTGAGCACAACATTTCACCCCAGACGGACGGACAGTCTAAGTGCACTATTTAGATTCTTGAGGATATGCTCTGTTGTGTGTCATTGAGTTTGGAGGATCTTGGGATCAGTTCTTTCCATTGGCAGAGTTTTCTTATAACAACAGTTATCAGTCCAGCATTCAGATGGCACCGTATGAGGCTTTATATGGTAGGAGGTGTAGATCTCTGGTGGGTTGGTTTGAGCCGGGTGAGGCCAGACCATTGGGAACAGAGTTGGTTCAGGATGCATTGGAGAAGGTTAAGACGATTTAGGATAGACTCCGTACAGCCCAGTCCAGACAGAAGAGCTATGCGGACAGGAAGGTTCGTGATGTTTCGTATATGGTTGGTGAGCGGGTTCTGCTTCGGGTTTCGCCTATGAAAGGCATCATGAGGTTTGGGAAGAAAGAAAAGTTGAGTCCGAGGTTTATTGGCCCTTTTGAGATTTTGAGGTGAGTTGGGGATGTTGCTTATGAGCTTGCCTTGCCTCCTAGATTGTCCGGGGTTCATCCGGTATTTCATGTTTCGATGCTCCGGAGATATCACGGTGACCCGTCGCACGTGTTGGATTTCAATTTAGTCCAGTTGGACAAGGATCTATCCTATGTTGAAGAGCCAGTGGCTATATTGGACAGGCAGATCAGAAAGTTGAGGTCAAAGAACATTGCTTTAGTAAAGGTTCAGTGGCGGGGTCAGCCGGCCGAGGAGGTGACTTGGGAGACCGAGCAGGATATACACAATAGTTACTCTCATCTTTTCAATACTACAGGTATGTTCTCTATGCTCGTTCGAGGACAAACGAATGTTTAAGTGTAGGAGGATGTGACGACCCGATCGGTCGTCTTAAGAATTAATGCCCCGATCCTCTATTAACTGCTTCCCCTAAGTTCATTTCTACTATTTTGGTTTGCCGGGACATTCAGTGTAGAGTTTCGGAGAGTTTTGGGACGCTTAGTCCCTAAATGACAGCTTAAGTGTTAAAAAGTGGACGTAGTTGGAACAGTGTGAAGACGACCTCAGAATGGAAATCTGATTATTCTATTAGCTCCGTTAGGTGATTTTGGGGTTGGGAGCATGTTCGGAATGTATTTTGGAGGCCCATAGCTCATTTAGGCTTGAAACACTGAAGTTTGAATTTTTGAAATTTTCGGCCAGGTAGTGAGTTTTTTATCCGATGGTCGGATTGGAATTCCGAAAGTTGTAGTAGCTCCGTCATGTCATTTAGGACGTGTGTGCAAAATTTTAGGTCATTCGGACGTGTTTTGGTTAGGTTTTTGATTGAAAGTGTATGTTGATAAAATTTGAAGTTCTTAGGCTTAAATCATGGATTAATTTGGATTTCCGATGTTGTGTAAGGTGTTTAAGTTTTGGTACAAGTTTGCATAAGGTATTAGGTGTTATTGGTGCTTTTGGTTGAGGTCCCGGAGGTCTCTGGATGATTTCGGATGGTTGAAGGGAAAATTTGAGAAGAGTTGCAGCAACTAAACCATTGCTACTTCTGGTATTTTCGCATCTGGGGCTTGGGAACCGCAGATGCGACGCAGTAGAAGCAGCTTTGATCTCTTCCCTCAGAAACCGAAGAAGTGGTGTGATGCTCGCAGAAGCGGCTTGGGCATCGTAGAAGCGGATGCCAGTGCTCCCTTAGTTTTCTCAGAAGCGGAAGAATTCCCGCAGATGCGGTTTCGCACCTGCGACTTTATTATCGCAGATGCGGTCCTTGGGCTGGTAGTTGAAAACCACAGAAGCAGCATGGTTTCCGCAAATGACGGACCGCAGAAGCGAAAATCACTGTTCAGAAATAGAGATTTCGAGGGTTAGTTTTCAAAAGTTAGAAAAATCAAATTTGAGCTCAGGAGAGGGTGATCTTGAGAGGGTTTTGAAGAGGAGATTATTGGGTAACGTTTCTTTAATCCCTTCTAGTTATATTTCATCAATATGTAGTAAAATCCATCATTTAAATTCGAATTGAGGACCAAAATTGGGAAAAATTGGAAGAAACTTCTTAGACCAAATAATGGAGTTTTGAGTGGGTATTTGACCTCCGATTTGGGAGATTTTGTACGCTTAGACTCGTGAGAGTACGAGGGTTCTGAAAATGTAAAAATTATCCGATTCCGAGATGTTGTCTTGAGGGGCATTTTGGTTATTTTACCTAATTTCGCGCCTTAGCTTTGAATTAATTAGTAGAATCAATTGCTTGCAATGTTATTTACAATGTGTAATTAAAATAGATTTGGGCCATTTGGAGTCGGATACTCGTGGCAAGGGCGTGGTTTATAGTTAATTTTGAGTCAGTTCAAGGTAAGTGGCTTGTCTAACCTTATGTGGGGGATCTTTCCCCTTAGGATTTGATATTTGGTATTTGAGTGCCTTGTACGTAAGGTGACAAGCACGTACTTGAGCTAATTATTGAAAACTAGGTTTTTACTTAAGATATTGAGACTGAGTTTCCTTCATATTTGCCTTATTTTACTTGCAATTATAACGTGTGTTAGATTAGAAAAGCATGTTTAGTTGATTCAACTTGCCTCTTTGTTTAAGTTGCCGATTGTACTACGTGAAGCATGCTAGGCTAGTACTACCTGATGCTTGTCTTTGTACTTCATTCTTGAGTATCCCCTGGTTGTGGTAGTGCATTTACATTGGGACTACGGATGCGGGATTCCGGTAGCTTCCGTCCCCCCTATTTGTTTACTTTGGGACTACGGGTTAGATTCCCGGTAGATCTCCTTGTAATTTCACTTTGGGACTACGGGTTAGATTTTCGGTAGATCTCCCCCCTCGCCCCCCCGGCACACATTGATAGGTTGACTACGGGACAGTATCCCAGGAGATCCTTTGGATGTACACATGTGATGGACTATGGGACGGTATCCCGGGAGATCCACTGGACAGTTGAGAAAAGGACTACAGGACGGTATCCTGGGAGATCGTCATTGTTACCACCTGGTATTGAGTTGTACATATTCCGTGTTTACTCTGTTCTTTGTATAGTTATTATTGCCTTGTTTAACTTGTCTATTCCCACTGTTGTACTCATTATTACTGTTAATTTTTTGTATTGTTAATTCATATTATATTGTTTAACCTCAGTAGGGCCCTGATCTTCCTCGTCACTACCCAACCGAGGTTAGGCTTGGCACTTACTGAGTACCGCTATGGTGTACTCATGCCCCTTCTACGCATGTTTTTCATGTGCAGATCCAGGTACCTCCACTTAGGCGCATTATCTTCGAGGCGGAGAGATCTAGCAGACACTTCGAGGTATATCTGTCGCGTCCGCAGACCAGGAGTCTCTGTTCTGTTCCAGCTTTAATCGTTAAACTATCCTTTTTCTAGTTGTTTAGATATTCTGGAGTTAGAGCAGCGTATTAGATTTCTATTAGCATGTGGTTCCCGTGAGTTTTCGAATTTTGGGATAAGATTTTAGACTTTCGTGATTTATTTTTGAGTTGTATATGCCAGGTGGCTCTTATATATCATTTCCTTCTAATTTTGCTTGGTTTAATTAAATATTTCCACAAGTTATATTATTTTCCGCATTGTTCAACTTACCTAGTCGTAGGGACTAGGTGCCATCACGACATATTCACGAAGGGCGAACTAGGGTCGTGACATATTTAAATGGAGATTCATGGGCTGTTTTTGGGTGATTTTCATAAGTGATGGGGGCTGGGTTTTAAGGCCGTTTTTAGGGAAGAAAATGGTCAATTTTTATGGAGATTTGAAGGTCACTTTACTTCTGCATCTTGGGGATTGATTTCAAGTTATTTGTGGGGGTTTTGAGAGTGGTTTAATGGAGGATGGTGGCTTGTTTGTAGCTGGTTTTGTAACTTACTTATGATGTTAATACAACTAGTTTTGGGCTTGATTTCAGGTGTATAAGGGTGCTATTTCCACGGAGTTTAGGTGGTGTACAAGTGGTAGTTATGGCTGCCGTGAACTTGGGGGTCTAGCAATTGAAAACTTGGGTAGGGTTTCTATAGTTGGGTATTTTATATAGTGGTGGGAAAGGATGATGACCATTGGATTAGAAGGAAATAGATTGCTAAGATTAAATCTTGCACTTAAATGGGCTAATGGGTTGAGAAGAATGGGCTAAGGGTAATTGGGTTGGACCATGTCTTTTGGGATGGAACTTAGGCTAAAAACACCAAATATATACAATGTATCTACAAAAATGTAAACAAATATTCTTAATTAAAATAAACTAATATAAAACTAAATACTAAAGTAAAACTAATTTTTTTTATATTTTCAAATGTTATATACCATAATATTAATATACTAATTGACTTTAAACTAAAGATGAATTTTTTTTTTTGGTATTTTTTTTGTGCTAAAAATAAAGTAAAAGAGTCAACACTATTTAGAATAGCGATACTAAACCTAAATTAAATATTTACGCTAAAAGGTGTAAAATCTTGGGAAGGATCAAAAATCACATGTCTAAAAGCTCAATGCAGAGATAACAACTGGGGATCTCCCAGGATATCGTCCTATGGTCCCAAATATTAATATTCAGTGGATCTCCCGGGTGTCGTCCCGTAGTCCAACTCATAGTGCGCGGGGATCTCCCAGAATACCGATCAGTAGTCCCAAATGTAAATACCCAGTATTTGGGGAATCTACCAAGTGTAGTTCCATAGTTCCAATATGTGATGACCCAAAAGACCATCACTTATTTTCCTCACCCGTTCTGTGCTTCTGAGGCCTTGAAACCTCATTTTCTATTGTCTCGATTTGCTTGCGCAGTCCGGGCACGTAGCCAAAAAATTTATGTGTTGAAAATATGTGAATTCTATGAAAAATTTGAAGAATTCTAATATTAATATGATTATAGTTGACTTTGGTCAATATTTTTGGTAAACGGACCTGGACCCGAGATTGGACGGTCCCGGAAGGTCCGTAGAAAATAGGGGACTCGAGCATGTCCCCGGAGTTGAAATCCGAGGTCTAGAACCTGAGTAAAAGAATTTTTCTGTTAAATTGTTTTTCTGAAATTATTAAGGAAAATGAAAATAAAAATTTATTAAAAGACTATGGTATCGGGCTCGTATTTTGGTTCCGATGCCCGGTACAAGTCTTATATATTGTTTAAGCGCTTCATGTAAAGTTTGGTCGAAATCGGACGTCGTTTGACATGTTTCGGACCTAAATGTCTAAAGTTGGAAGTTTATGAATTTTGAAAGCAGAATCATGAGTTTTGAGGCTTGATTCTATGTAAATGATGTTATTTTGGCGATTTGATCGCGCGAGCAAGTTCGTATGATGTTTTGAGTTAGTGTGTATATTTGGTCTGGAGCCCCAAGGGCGGGAGTGTTTCGGAGGGGTGTCGGGGTGGTTTTTCACTTTGAAACATAGCAGATTGTGCTTCAGCTGTTGCAGACCGGATTTATTCTTCGCATTCGCGTTCGCGTTCGCGTTCGCGCTCCCCCTCACGCAAACGCGATGCTTCATTTTTTTCCTCCATCGCGTTCGCGTACTGGCTAACGCGTTCGCATAGAGATATGAACCTCTGAGGGCCCAACCCTCTTTTCTTCTTCGCGTTCGCGAGGGATGGACCGCGTTCGCATAGTTCCCAACCCATTTCCCATCGCGTTCGCATAGGCCAGCTGTGAAGCACCCACTTTTTTCTTCTACGCATTCGCGGCTTGGTCCACGCGAATGCGATGCTTACCCGTCTTCCTTCATCGCAAACGCATGCGATGAACAATTTTGCCCAGTTAAAATTTATTAAACGAGACAGAAACAGTAGCTACGGGTTTTATCACAAAAATACACGAACCTTCTTCTCTCCCAAGCCCTAGGAAGCCATTAAAGCCCCCAAGCTTCAAGACTACTTGAGTGCGTAATTTCCCACTTATTTGCTTTACTTTTCCTTCATTAATTAGCAAGTTTCTAAGCCTAAATCATAAAATCAAGGTAGAAATTATGGGTTTTGAGCAAAGTTAGGGCTTTGAGAATTTTGGGTAATTCAATCCCAATTTGGGGTCGAATCTTAAAACAAATTATATATTTTCACTCGTAGGGGTATGGGTGAATTTATCTTGGTTCGAACCTCGGGTTTTGACTAAGCGGGCTCACGGTCGATTTTGCAAATTTTGGGCAGAATGTTAGAAGGATTATATTTAGGTATTTGGGTTGGATTGTGGAGTATAATTGATGATATTAAATCAATTGTGTATAGATACGATCGAATTGGAGCCAAATTCGAAAGGATAGGCATTGCTTAAGGATTGAATTGGCCGTAAACCTTCGAGGTAAGTGTTTGGTCTAACCCTAGCTTGAGAGAATAGGAATTGAGTCTTGGTGCTACTTGCTATGTGATCGAGTACGATGTATAGGCATGGTGACGAGTATCTATACATTGGTGTCGAGCATGACCGTGAGTCCTTATAATGTGATTACCATGACTTGGTTGTGAACTGCGTATTTATTGGAGAAATTCTATATGTTGTGAATAACATGTGAACGGTAAAATAATTATTTGATTCCTGGAAGCATTGGCTCGAATTGTGATACGAATATTGAAAATATATGATATGACTGGATTCTTTGGAGCGTTGGCTTAGAATAGTAAAATGAATTATAAGATAAGTAAAGTAAGGAAAAAAAGGAAACGTTGTTGATTATTCCCTTGCCGGGACTTAGGTATTTAACGTATTCTCCCTTGCCGGGATGATTGAGCTGTTAATTGTACTCCCTTGCCGGGATGTTTGTTATGTATTTGTCTGTTGTGTGTCCCTTCAATTTGACTGTTCTTGGGGACTCAGACTGTTAAATGATATTGAGGAGCGGGTTGCACGCCGCAACAAATGATACTGAGTATCGGGTTGCGCGCCGCAATAATGATAAATGATAAATGATTAATAATGTGGGTCGAGTTGCACGCCGAACAGTGATATGTGGAGCGGGTTGCACGCCGCAACAATGGTAATTATTGAGCGGGTTGCACACCGCAACAGTTGTTGATATCATTTGATTATGTATGGTTATTGATTTCTTGTTTCGTTGTGGACTTTAAACTATTTTGGTTGTTACTCGGAATTACTGTTAATTGTATTTCCCCATAGCATGTTCCCCTCCCATATTGATAATTACTTGGTATTCAATTTTCGCTGTATATTTATAACTGCACAGGTTTATGTGGTGTCCAGTCTAGCCTCGTCACTACTTCGCCGGGGTTAGGCTAGACACTTACCAGCACATGGGGTCGGTTGTGCTGATACTACACTTCTGTGCATTTTTGCACATGTCCAGGTTTTGAGCAGCAGCAACAGCAGTAGTTCGGGAGTAGGATTTTATTTCCACGAGAGTGAGGTAGCCTTGCAGGCGTCCGCAGGCCTGGCGTCTCTTCTTATGCTTTTCATTGATACTGTTGCCTCATTGTTTCGAGAGAGACAGTTGTTATATTTCTTTCAGACCTTTATATGTAGTTTATTCTTAGTGGTTCGTAAGTATGTGACACCAAATCTTGGGT
>MU745908.1:45930-56045 GCA_026770625.1 Nicotiana glauca
GATTTATGCTGAGTATTTCGTATTTATTTCAGACTTATAAAGAATTAGACTTCCGCAGTTATGGTTATTATTATTGTTTATGCTATTAAATTAACAACCTGGTGGGTTTTACTAATGAAAAATGGTGAATAAATTGTCTTTCCTAGCTACCACGAGTAGGCGCCATCACGATCCCGATAGTGGGAAATCCGGGTCGTGACATAATATAAAAGTGCAGGGGGATCTACCGGAATACCAATCTATAGTCCCAAAGTGAACATGTAGGGGGATCTCCCGGTATACCGTCCCGTAGTCCCAAAGTAAACATGCAAGGGGATTTCCAGGGATGCCATCCCGTAGTCCCAAAGTGAACATGCTAGGGGATCTCCCAGGATACCGTCCTGTAGCCCCAAAATAAACACACAGCAGCAACACGAAGAATACTCAAAAAAACAATCCAAAGACCCAATCACAAGGAATTCCACCACCAAGAATATGAATGCACGCAACAAGAGAATCAGAGAAAAGCCTAGAAGCGCAATAATCTTAACAAAACAACAAGGCATATCATGCACATGGTAACTACACCGGCAAACGACAAAAATTTAGACACATAACATATATACATGGGGTAATAAAGAAATTTACAATTTAGAGATAACAAACGATAAGAAGAACAATCGCTTAAATTAAGGCAAATAAGGCCAAGTAACAAGTAAGAGTTAGATGGAAGCTAACAACATCGTATGGAGAATATAGAGGTAAATTAAGCAATTAGGAAGCTCAATCATAACGGAATACTTCCCACATAATAAACATAAGGACCTAAGAACCTTAAAGGCAAATTTCCCACAAATAAATCCGAGCACACACTCGTCACCTCGCGTGCACGGACTAAAAATAGCATAGAAGACTCAAATCCTAAGGGAGAAGTCCCCCACACAAGGTTAGGTAAGATACTTACCTCAATCTGGCCAATTCAATACCTGATTTAGCTTTTCCTTTACCAACTCATCAATACTCGGCTCAATCTAACCAAAAATGAGTTGAATATATCAAAAAATGCAAGAGAAAATAATTTCAATTGACAAAACTATGATTGCTATACAATTTGCAAAAAGTCAACAAAAGTCAACTCCCCGAACCCGCACCTCGGAACCTGACAAAATTTATAAAAATCGAATACCCAATCCACTACGAGTTCACCCATATAAAAGTTATCTAATTTCGATACCATTTGGTCATTCAAATCATCATTTTACATTTTTGAAAGATTTCACAATTTTCCCCAAAGTTTCCTTTAGATTCTCATGAATTTGATGTTAAATATAAGATATAATCACAAAATATAGTTGGAAATTAATTAGAGACACTTACTCAAAGATTTGGAGAAGATTGGGTTTTTGGAAAATCGCCCATGGAGGTTTAGGTTTTGAGAAAATTGAAAAATGGGTAAAAATCTTGTCAAAAACCTCACTTAACAGGCCTGAGATGCTTGCAACCTAGAGTTCGCAATTGTGAACCCTCGCAAATCGTAAACAAAGCAGGGCTGGAAGAAGTTGTATTTGCGACAAAAAGTTCACATTTGCGAACTGAGCATCGCTAATATGATGAAAAAGTTCGCATTTGCTAACACACCAGAAACCAGCAATTTTTTCCGAGATGAAAATGAGCATAACTTCCTCACACGATTTTCAAATTCGATGATTCTTTTTCTTATGGATCCGTAATTTCGATAAGGATCTAATGGTTCAATAAAAATTAAATTTGGATCTCATTTTCTCAATGTAGTATTATATTTTCTTGAAGAAACAACGATAAAGCATCCAAAACAAGTGCAACATAGTCTAAACTTATCCGAAACTCACCCAAGTGTAACGACCTGGCCGGTCATTTTTGTAATTTAAGCCCCGATCACCCATTAACTGCTTTCCCTAAGTTCATTTCTGCTATTTTGGTTTGCTGGGACGTTCGGTATTAGGATTCGGAGTGTTTTGGGACACTTAGTCCCTAAATGGGAGTTTAGGAGTTCAAAAATGGCCCGTATTTGGAACAATATGAAGACGACCTCGGAATGGAAATTTGATTGTTCTGTTAGCTCCGTTATGTGATTTCGGGGTTGGGAGCATGTTCGGAATGTCATTTGGAGGTCCGTAGCTCATTTAGGCTTGAAATGCCGAAGTTTGAATTTTTTAAGTTTCCGGTCCGATAGCGAGTTTTTGATTCCAGAGTTGGATTTGAATTCCGGAAGTTGTTATATCTCCGTCATGTCATTTGGGATGTGTGTGCAAAATTTCAAGTCATTCAAACGAGGTTTGGTTAGGTTTTTTTATTGAAATCGTATTTGGTTAGAACTTGAAGTTCTTAGGCTTGAATCCTTGATTTAATCGGGTTTCCTGTGTTGTTTGAGGTGTTTTGAGGATTGTTAAAAGTTCGAATAAGGTATTAGGTAGTATTGGTGCTTTTGGTTGGGGTATCGGGGGTCCCGGGATGATTTCGCATGCTCAACGGGTTAGTTTTGGAAGTTAGAAAAAAATTTGCAGCAGGCCTTCTGTTGTTTTCGCTTCTGCGGTTTGCGCCGCATAAGCGTCCTTCGCACCGCAGAAGCGAGTTGGCCCCTTTTTCCTCCGAGACCGCAGAAGCGGTTAGCTATCAGCAAAGGCGGAGCCGCATAAGCTGTTATAAGTCCGCAGAAGCGGACTCCGACCCTTTAAGTTAAAAACCACAAAAGCGGTGGTTTGTCCGCATAAGCGGGACTGCAGAAGTGGTCCCTGGACCGAAAAAGCGAAAACCGCTGTCCAGAAATACCAAAATCGAGGCTTAAGTTTCAAAAAGTTGGAAATCAATTTTGAGCTCGAGGAAGGGCGATTCTGAGAAGATTTTGAAGAGGAGATTATTGGGTAACATTTCTATGATCCTTTCTAGTTATATTCCATCATTTAGTAGTTAAATCCACCTTCTAAATTAGAATTAAGGATCAAAAATGGAAGAATTTAGGTGAAAGTTCATTGACTAAACTATTGGGTTTTGAGGGGGCATTCCACCTCCGATTTTTGAGATTTTCATATGGTTAGACTCGTGAGAGTACGAGGTTTCTAAAACTATGAAAAAATTTCTGTTCAGAGACGTTGGCTTGAGGGGCGTTTTGGTTATTTTACCTATTTTCGTGCCTTAGCTTTATTTTCAATAGTGGAATTAGTTGTTTGCAATATTATTTACGATTCATAATTGAATTGAATAGATTTGGGCCATTTGGAGTCGGATACTTATGGCAAGGGCATCGTTCCCTAGTTGATTTCGCACCGGTTCGAGGTAAGTGGCTTGCCTAACCTTTTGTGGGGGACTTCCTCCCTTAGGATATGATAATTGGTAATTGAATGCCTTGCACGTGAGGTGACGAGCGCGTACTTGAGCAAATTGTTGAAACCCAGATTTTTACTTAAATACTTGATTGGATTCTCTCTCATATTTGCCTTACTTTACTTGCTTTTATAGCATGTGCTAGCGTAGAAGAGCATGTTTAATTGATCCAAGCTGCCTATATGTTTAAATTATCTTAACTGTGACTACGTGGAGCATGTTAGGCTAGTATTGTTTGATGCCTTGTATTGTTGTACTTAAATTTCTGAATAATTCACTGATGTTGGTTGCGCTTTTACATTGGGACTACGGATGCGGGATTCCGGGAGTTCCCCTTGTTTGTTTACTTTGGGACTACGGGTTTGATTCCCGGGAGATCCCCCTGCACTTCTATTTTGGGGCTACGGGATGGTATCTCGGGAGAACCCCCTGCACTTTTATTTTGGGACTACGGGACAGTATCCTGGGAGATTCTTTGATATTGATATGAGATTTGGACTACGGGACGGTATCCCGGGAAGTTTCATTGGACAGTTGAGAAAAGGGCTACAGGACGGTATCCTGGAAGACCCTTGTCGGTATTCTTGTAATTTTGTTGTATTTACTCTGTGTTTCTATTTTGTCTTGCAGTACTATATTTAATTGATCTGTCTTATCACATCGCTGTGTTCATTAGTTTTTATCAGACTTCGATACTATTAATATCTTGCTATTTTATTGTTTCTGTCTCAGTAGGGACCTGACCTTTCCTCGTCACTATCCAACCGAGGTTAGGCTTGGCACTTACTGAGTACCGTTGTGGTGTACTCACGCCTCTTCTGCGCATGTTTTGCATGTGCATATCCAGGTGCTTCTAAGCAGGCGTACCGCCAGTAGCTGTCAGGGAGCGTATTGGGGACTTGAGGTATACATCTGCTACGTCCGCAGATTCGCAAAGTCTCCTTCTCATTTTATCCATAGTTATCAGATGATATTTCGATCCCTCTTTGTATTAGACTATTCTGGTGACTAGAGTAGTGTAAGATTTCTTATAGTCTGTGTTGCCCGTGGGTTTCAGGGTCTTGGAGGTTATTTCAGTATTTTGTATTAAAGTGTATGTGTCAGGCGGCAACTGTACACAATACTCATGTTATTTAGCTTTTGGATATAAATTTCGCAAATGTTGTTACTTCCACAATGTGTTAGGCTTACCTGGTCGTGGAGACTAGGTGCCGTCATGACGTGTTCACAATTGGTGAACTAGGGTCGTGACACCAAGCCCTTGGGGCTCCAAACCAAATATGCACGCAAGTCTAAAAATATCATACAGACTTGCTCATGTGATTAAATTATTAAAATAATATCAACAACTATGAATTTAACCTCAAAACTCATGATTTTCTCAAGGACACTCAAATTTCTAATTATTCAACCGGATGTCCAAATCGCATCAAATCAATTTGAGTTTTCACCAAATGTTACAAATAGGACTTAAATATCATAACAAACTTGTACTAAGATCCGGAATCAAAATACAGGCCTGATACCAACAAGTTCAAATATTAATTTATTTTTTTATTTCCTTTAAAATCCCAACACAATAATTTTCTTAAAAAATTATTTTCTAAGGCTAGGGACCCCAGAATTCAATTTCTGGCATGTGCCTAACTCCCATATTTTAACGCGGACATCCCGAAATCGTCGGAACACAGATCTGAGTTTGTTTACCAAAAATATTAACCAAAGTCAACTAAAACTAAATTTTCAACTCTAAAAATTTCTATTTCTCAGATTTTTACATAAAAGATTTTCGGTTTCATGCCCGGAATGCGCACGCAAGTCGATACACATAATATAAAGCTGCTCGTGACCTCAAACTACTGAACCGGCCTCGATTGCTCAAAACGACCACTCGGGTCGTTACAGTGGCTTAGGGTCTGGCTCTGTTATGGTACATCAACATCCTCCATTCAACTGTAGGATGATCCCTAGCAACTGATTTTAGATGCATCTGATAATTATTTTCTTCAGAACAGTAGGCCTTTGAATTTGCGTGATATCATTCATTGCCCCCAATATCTTCTTTACCATCCAGTTTGCCTGGTTTGGTATGTTCATTTTAAAGATGTTTTGTCCTTAGATATAGTATAAATGAATCAATTTTATCAATATTTTATCTGCCTTATATGTAATATCACAAAATGTCTTTGCTATTGTGTCACGCCTCCTTTTTACACCTGAGGGCGTATGGGAGTTTTTTCCAAATAAAGTGATATTATTCGAAATGGGATTATTTATTTAATTTATCAGAGTCGCCACTTGTAATAGTTTATTTGGTGTCCCAAGTCACCGGTTTATTTTAAAATCCCATATCGAGGAAATTTTGACTTTATTTAAAAGTCTACGAACCAGACATTCTAAGTAAGGAATTCTGTTAACCCGGGAGAAGGTGTTAGGCACTCCCGGGTTCTGTGGTTCTAGCACGGTCGCTTAAACTATTAATAATTGGCCTATTATCTGATTTACTATAGATTTTATACCTATTGTGCATTTTTAAACTTTATAACCGCTTTTAATTAATTATTGTTATATATCGTGAATCATGTCACGGGAATCGCCACGATCTACGACATGTTTAAATCATTAAGGATTAAATTATGGTTGGGTCACATAAATGTACCCCTAAATTTTAGCAATTAAGCGTCACAACTACGTCACAGAAACCATACTCGTAGCTATGACAATTATTTAATTAACCTGCCTAAAGCACACAACAAAAGATCAAGGCACTTTCTATACTAATTTTATATTTACGTGAGGGCCATAGATTATAGGAGTATTATTTGTGTATGGCACACCCCCAATTATTTTCTAAAAGAATTAGCTCTTAATCCAAATTTGTGAGGGCCATGTATTATGAGTTTTAAGCATTGCACACCTCAAATTATCTTAAGAAAAGATTTATATATTTTAAAGGCAAACTAAAGGTGCTATTTTAATCTAATTTAAAACTAATCATCACAACCACGTCACGTGAACCGTACCCTAGTTATAATATTTTAAATGTGTGCTTAAAGAAAGCTACGAATATTTAAAGAATTAATTACTTCTAAGTTTGTATTTCTAATAAGAGGGCCATGGGTAATTTTAACGAAAGGTGGCACGCCTCCGACCCTTTTAAAAGATTACAACTAAATAGGCCTAAGGATATTTACATCCAAACTCGGACTCAAAACGTTAAATAACGTGCAAAGCAACGTAAACAAGCCTTAAATATTCGAGGCAAGAACTAGGCCAGTGGTAGGACTAGTATATCACTGAGTGTTTCTTTTTCTTTAAACAAAGAAAAAGGGCATCACCACCCATTAGGCTCACAACTGATCCCAAATGCATTTAAAAGAGAGATGATTGATGAGGGCTAAGAACAAATAGCACTCAGTAACGTTACACAATAGGGACTAAATAATGGAAAAGTATCACTTTCTTCAAAGAGAACCATTCAAAACATCAAATTACTAAACTTCCATAACACGTAAATTACATACCGAGTTGAACGAAAATTATACAATACTGCCATGAATTAATAAAACTTGAATCAAAGGGGAATTCTGAATTAAATTTTCTAATATATTGAAACTACCGATGATGCAAATAACACTGTCAGCTACTCAATGACCAGCTCAAGATGCCAATCTTTGGATTTAAAATTGCACCAAATGAATTTCAATTGGTTTCAATGGTTATTAATTAACCTGGACACCACACCCATAGCATTTAATCAAAGGAAACAAGAAGCTAGCCTAAGACTTTAAAAAAGAGTTAAACATGACAAAGAAATCTCTCATAATTGAGGAAAGTGACCAAGTGAAAAAATCAAATTCTTAATAAGAACGGTAAACAAAGCATAACTGGATCATCCAGCTCCCAGGCCTTCTTTCAACAACCTTTAAAATTCTATCCTTGGCTTGTGGCCTACCAATCTAACCAACTATGGTCCGATCCGCAAGACGTTAACCCTACTATGACTTAAAACCAAAGAAAAATATTAAATATAAGCAAACACAATCATATTTTTGAGAGACTGAGAAAAAGAATACAGCATGATAGCATGTTTCAATCTAACTACTAAATAATAGTAAACCATTTCCATTGTCTTCTTACTTGAAACATTACTCAAACAAACAAAATGAACAGAACACAAAACTAAAGCAAATTTGGAACTTTAAACTAGCTGAAAATCCAAAAATCATCACAAGAATGCACAATCCAACTTCATTCATAATCAAATCTCCAAGACAATCAGATTTTAATTCAAAACCAAACCAAACTAAAGCATACAAAGTTTAGAGAAAAAATACCTAGAAAAAGAGGAAAAAACAGCCTAAAGAGACAAGGAAATCTACAATAGCTCAGCTCAACAACCAGCAATGAATCAAAACCCCCAAAGACTTGTTCCAACCTCTAAAAAATTCCCAACAAGACCCAAAAAATAGCAAAAAAAAAACCAAAAAATCTCTTTAGAATCTTTTTGGAAAAGGGCAGGTTTTCAGCCGTTTTTATTTTTCACTCTTTTTTTTGTGCCCTAATGATTGGAAAGAGGGTTTTTTATAGAAGATATATAGTGCAGCCAACCTTTTTTTTTTACTCAAATGCACCCTTTAACTTTTATTTTAAATCACTTGCACCCCTGCTCCAAAGAATATTCCCCTTCCTTTATCTCTAATAGATCCTTATAAGCTTTCTAGAAGCTTTCTTAAACCTTATCTAATTTCAAAAACCCAACAGCCTTGTTTTTTACCCTTCTTTTCCTTTAGTTTTTTTTATACTATTTCAATGGTTTAAACCCAGTGGTACTAGACCTGGGCCATTGATGATTTAAGCCCAGTAATTCTTGGGCTTTTGTACCAAGTCTGGGATTCAAATCCAAAATCTTGTGCAGAAAATAGAACAGCGCTTTTAAACAAAAGCTACTGATGCATATCTTCTTTTTAAGAAAAATATTAAGAAAATAATTAGAAACAATTGAAGAGGTACTAAACAATGATTAGTCTATTATGCCCTAAAATAATTCTAATTATTTTTGGATAGAAAAGAAAAATAAAAAAGGTGTCAGTAGATGAATGTGAATAGAAGGGATGAGACGTATACTAGTGGAATCGAACAATCCTTCAGTGTCTCTTGAGAAGAACAAACAGGGTCTTGATTCGGACGTAATAAAACTCAGCAAATGGTGAAAATTATAGCATGAACATTGGCCGGACTCTCGTCCATGGCCAATGCTTCATGCAATAATCTCCACCACATGGCCCAGGTCAAACGAAGCAAAAGCTTGGATGATTCGAATCATTCATAGAATAGTTTGCCTGAAATCTGGCCAAATGTGAGATAGGACAATCTCGTCATTAAGAATGACCTCCTTCATTGAAAAAACTGGGGGATTCGTATGGATTTCAATACAAATTGAGGATTTAATCTGAAAAAATTGGGCAAAATAAGAAAGTTTGGATTTTTATTTTTTGGATCTACAATTCAGAGAGATTGAACGGTCATTTGGAGAAAGTAACGTGGGACAAGGATGGGGAGATGATGAAGGTTGTAGGGCTAAAATTTGGAGGCGTTTGGAGGTACTCCGCCGCCGTGAGACGATTTTCGAGCAACAGAGATACGGCGGAGTGGGCGGTGATTTTAGAGAGAAAAAGGGGATTAGGTTATAAAATTAATCAGATGAATTAATGGAGCCCAAGGGTTTGTTTGGTCATTTAATGGGTGAAATAAATAAAATGACGTAATTTTAACACACAACTAAATCATTTTGGAGAGGAAGGGTCTGACCGGGTATTGACCTTTGGGCTTTAGGTTTGGGTCAGCTTGGAGAGAAGCTTTTTGGGCCGAATTTAGGTGTAAAAAATGGCCCAACTTCAAAAATGAACCTCTTCTTTAATTCCTTCCTTTATTTTCTAATGTTCCTTTTCTTTTAATTAAAAAAAATTCTACAATTAAAAATCCTTAATTATCCAAAAATGTGAAATTAAACTAATTATAAAAATTATAAACAACACTTAATTCTAAATTAAAAGAGAAAAAAATAATAAACTAAAAATTAAAAGGCAAAAATATAAAAATGAGCTAATTTTGTGATTTTCAAGTTTCTATAAAACAAATAATTAATGATTAATTGTAAAAAAAATCCTAAATACAATGTTTGATATTTTGGTATTTTTCATGATTTAAATAAAAATTAAATATTCACAAAAATACAAATAATTAGGAAAATCCTACAAAAATTCCTAAAATATCAAAAAATCAATATTTTGGGATTATATAGAAGTATCTCGTATATGGCAAAAATCACATGCGCACATATTGCTGCTTTATTCTACACTTGTATATTGGTGATGTTGTAGCCTCCAGCTGCTTTAGGTAGGCATACTCTTTCCCAGGCCAACGATGCCTTTTTTTGATGACATTCCCTCCTAACCATACATAGCTTCTGCAGTATGCCTGAATTAATTTAACTACCTTAACAGGTAATATGAACATTTGAGCTATGCTTGCATGCTAAATAACTCTATTTGCACCAATTGGATTTTCCCAGCATATGATAATTTCTTGGCTGTCTAGGATCATATTTTTGTTGTGATCTTGTTTATGAAAGGTAGCCATTGTGCCAACGTATGCTTCTTTCTGTCCAAAGGAATCTCCAGGTATTTGAAAGGCATCTCCCCTAGAGTATACCCTGTTCTTTGATACAAGACTGTCTGGAGAGTTGATGTAACCCTCCCCCCCCCCCCCCCCCC
>MU745909.1:0-29643 GCA_026770625.1 Nicotiana glauca
AGTTAAGCCAAGAAAGTTTACACCGGGGCAGCTGGTGTTGAAGAAAATATTCCCACATCAAGATGAAGCCAAGGGTAAATTCTCTCCCAGCTGGCAAGGTCCGTACATGGTTCACTAGGTTCTAACTGGAGGAGCCCTTATTCTTGCAGAAATGGACGGAGAGGTTTGGCCAAAGCCAATCGATTCTTATGCAGTAAAACGATATTATGTGTAATCACCTATGATTTCTTTATGATGTAATTTGAACTACGCCGGACTTGATTCCCGTTTAAGAGGGGATACGTAGGTAGCCCTATGGGTTCGGTCACAATTTAATAAAAATCTTCATTTCCCCCTCTTATTGGAACTGGGGCAGAATTTTGAGGAGGACCCTCAAAATTTCGAAGTCAGCCTTCAGCCACTCATCGCCAAAGATGTCACCTTAGAGGACTGGCTCAAAATTCCAAAGTTGATTTTTGCATTTGTTCAGTGCAGCCGTCAGAAGTGTTAGCCCAGTAAACAGGGGCAGAATTTTGAGGAGGACCCTCAAAATTCTAGAGCAAGAGAGGTTGCGATGCTTTGAACCACGTTGCAGTCGTTGGTTTATTTGAACAAAATAATTTTCTATTTACGTTATACTTGTTAAATCATGCATAACTATGACAGCTGTTGTTTAGAAATGCTACCCCAAATGACGCACGCAACATCGGAGGCCACGGGAAACGAACTAACCTTTCCCCCTTGACAAAGCTCACAATTTTCTTTGGATGCAGGCGCTGAGACACAAACATATTTCGCAATCGCATTGAACAATCGCACCTATTCGCATTTTTTGCTGTCCACAAACAATATTCCCCAGCAGCCGCAATATCACAATCAGTTACCAGCAATCAGCTAAGAATCTCTATTACCATCTGCATTCCTGCATTGCATAAGGCTACTTTTCAGCCTTTCGAGACTAAGCATTGTCTCCATCTGCATTCCTACATTGCATAAGGCTACCTTTCTGCCTTTCGAGACTAAACGTTGTCTCCATCTGCATTCCTTGCATTGCATAAGGCTACCTTTTTGCCTTCCGAGACTAAGCGTTGTCTCCATCTGCATTCCTGCGTTGCATAAGGCTACCTTTCTGCCTTCCGAGACTAAGCATTGTCTCCATCTGCATTCCTTGCATTGCATGAGGCTACCTTTCTGCCTTTCGAGACTAAGCGTTGTCTCCATCTGCATTCCTTGCATTGCATAAGGTTACCTTTATGCCATCCGAGACTAGGCGTTGTCTCCATCTGCATTTCCTGCATTGCATAAGGCTACCTTTATGCCTTCCGAAACTAAGCATTGTCTCCATCTACATTTCCTTCATTGCATAAGGTTACTTTTCTGCCTTCCGAGGTTAAGCTCTACCTCCATCTTGCATGGCTGAAATAACGCCCCATTATCCTTCTTGCATGGCTGAAATATCGCCACTTTTACTTACATCTTGCAATCAGCCGAAATATCACCAAACTATATTTAAATCTTCTGACGGCTGAAACATCGCCATTTTTATTTTTCACATCGGCTGAAACATCGCCTGTTTTATTTAAATTTCCGTCGGCTGAAATATCGCCATTTACGCTTTTGCATCGGCTGAAATACCGCCAAATCTTGCATCACATGGGCTGAAATATCGCCAAATTGTCCAAACGCATCATCGTTCGGAGGCATCATCTTCATAGCCCGAGAACATCATGCCATGGCCCGAGGACCCCACTTTATATCTTGCATATCACTATTCAAAGGCATCATGGTTCGGAGGCGCCATTATCATAGCCCGGGAACATCATCTCATAGAACTGCGAATCCTTTAGTTTTGCGCTTCATGGCCCAGGACATCATGGTCCGAGGAAGTCATCCTAACTGTCCAAGGACAACATTCATGGTCCAACGGGAACTTGCATCACGTTTAAGTTTATGCACGATATGCGCCTATATTGCTCACTTGCAGGTACATCGGCTAGCAACGACCGTCTCAGCAGGAGCAATCCCACTCCGATTCTCGCAGCCGATTGGCTGCCCAAGTACCTCTTGTCTCTCCAAAACCTCGCGTCCGTCCTTTCGAATCTCCATCGACATGTTTCGTCAATGGCTCCTGAACTACATATGGCCTGATTCCTGTCAAACCAGGGATATGTAGGCAACTCAGAAACCAGAGCGCGGTCAAAATTCTCTTACAATCGCCTTTTCCGGTCAAAATTGGCCATCATATCTTTACCCGACAACTCTTTCATCCTTTCCGGGTAAAGAGGGGCAGCTGTTAATACCCAATTTTTCCTTATATATTTTATATATATACTCAAATACTTTCAAAATAGTATATGTATGCATATATAAGCATGCCCAAAGGTTTTGGTAGTTTTCCTCACTTTTTTTAAGGGGTTTTAGAATTAATTTATTGTCTATTTTTAATAGTACAAAAATCCAAAATTATTCCCAAATTATCATTTTTGGCGAATAACATATTTCATTCTCATATTTGCAATAAAATATAATTAATATAATTTTTGCACATTTTTACAAATTTATTCGGAATTTCTAAAGCTTAATTGCATGAAATTGCAATTATAGCCTATTTTATAATTAACCGCGTTTTATAACTATAAAATTGTTCCTAATATTTTTAAATTATTGTTTATATATTATTAATCAGTTCAGTATTTTTAATTTACTTTTAAATTATTTTTAGCTATTTTTATTAAATAAAATAGGGAAAAGTGGCTATTTAAAACTTGGCCCTATTTCCTTGCAATTTTAGCCTTAATTACACCCTATTCAAACCCCAATTTTAGCCCCATCTCAAACAACCCATACCCAATTCAATTAACCCGGCCAAGCTCTAATTCAATCTGAGCCGTTGATCAAATGAGATCAACAACCCAGATTAGTTTGCCTAAAATAAATCAAACGACCCCCTCCCCATACCCTCATTTTGCAACGAGACCGATCTCTCTCTAACCCTTTATCTCCCCCTTCTCTCTAGAACACTGTGGTTTGCCTTCTCCGATGGCTCTCATCGCTTCTCCGACCAACTCCAACCTCGCCTCTTTCGATCGTCAGCCGCCGTGAAACCTTATCTCACCGGCTCCCTCCATATTTGAAACTCCAAGAGTTTCCACCATGCAAGAAGGGCACTGTAACCTCGCCTGGGTCCATTTCCAGATTTCTCCGATGGGTTTTGTTCCGATGGTTCTATGTACTCCATTAGTAATGAGTTTCACATCCAGGTTCCTTACCTCCCTGATTTTATTGCAAAACCCCAATTTTTGCCTAAGTCTCTTAATCTCTGTTTTTTAAAATGATTTTCAGTTTATTCTTTCTGTTTTACAATACTCACTACTCGTTTCTTCAATTAATTCAAAGTTTTTCAATGTTTGTTCTATTCTAAAAAAAGCTAGGGTTTTCGAACCCCTTTTTCAAAATCGCTATATCTTCTGTTTCTTTTGAGTATTATGTATGCCTGTATTACGTGTTTGTTTGTGTTTCTGAGCTCTATGCATTAATTATTTTTAACTAGGGTTCCAACCCTCTACTGCTTCTATGATTTCTTGCATAATGTTCTCTGATTTTTTCACGCCTATTGTATTTATAGGTCTAATTGTTATTCAAATGATTCTGTGCATCTCTTTGAATCCCTGATTTGTATGTGTTTTCCTTAAGGGTTCTTACACTGATTTTTGAATTATTTCCTTACTTGTGAGATGCTCTCTATACTTGGTTGATTCCCTCTGATTTTGGTCTTGTCCATGATTCTTTGACTAATTTCAGAGTTAATTTATATGTTTACCATATTTGTATACTTAAACATATTGTTCGAATGCTCAGCATATATTTTCCTTATTTGGAGCATTATGTATTTGGCCTTTATTACATTTTGCATGCCTACTACTCTTACTGTGGTGTAATTAATCGTCTGATTGATTCTTTCCTTATCTGATACTCCCATTGAGTCATGAATCCCTAGTTTAAAGGAATTAGGTCCTGTGATTGATTCAAAGTGGTACTGTTTCTATAATTATGTACTTGTTACCCTATTCTCTATTGGTTTTCAAAAACTATAAGTACTCTTCTACTCTTCTCACTCAAAACACGAACAGAATTCATTCTGAACTCCCTCTCTTACACAAAATACATTCAGTGCTTTTTTGTTCTACACAATCTCTCTCACTTCTTTTGAGACTACTGTTTACTCAGCTGGTTTGAAACCCAGGCTGAACTTTAGCCTACTACTGTTCCATTACTCTCTACATTGCTGTTTGCTTGGGTCTGCTATTGCTGCTCACTTCTCTGCTATTGCTGCTCACTTCTCTACTATTGCTATTCACTTCTTTGCCTACTGCTGCTCTCTCTGCATAGTCTCTGCATATTGCTGCTCACTCCCTTGCACACTATTGCTCACCACTTAGCATATTATAGCTCACTACTGCCCTGCATTACCTTGCCTTCAATTGGTATGTCTCCTATTTGATTTACAGCTTCAAAGCAATATGTTTCTATTTGTATTGCACTTTCTCTTATTTCATGTAGGTTTTTACTTATGGTTTTGTTGTTCTTACTGCAATTAGCATGCCTCTGTGTTGATTAATATGCCTATCTTAGTCTGGCATGCCCATTACTCCCTATGCATGTTTCCTACATGTTTCTCCTTACCCCCTAACCCCAGTACATTATTAGCATGTTATTCACGACCCTCTTAGCCACTAAGTAGTCCTGAATCTCTTCCTGATGTGTGAATCTGTCTGGTATCTATCAATCTCATGCTATTTGAAACCTACTTGATTGTTTAAGTTCTTAAGTGCTTGTAACTGTGTTCTCACTTGTGAGTTACTTGTCCTCCATGTCCTCTGCCCCTGTTTGTGCTTGCCTGATATTGTATCTTCTGTTGCTTTTCTCTCAAAACTATTTCTCTATAGACCCTCTTTCAAACTACTTTTCAACTCAATCTCTTTAAAACTCTATCAAAATCTCACTACTCCTAGAGTTTAGGTTCTACTCCCTTGATGTAAGCATTGCTTTGGGTACCTTGAGTACCCACTGAACTTTGATGCACAAGGCTGGTAATTCTACACTTGGACTGATTCAATGTTAATCTATTTGGGTGCCTGGTATTGTCCAAGGGCCCCAATGGGCCCTTAGGGAGCTTTGCCGCACCCAAACCTTGGTAAAGGCTGTGAAACTCGAAGGAAGTGAGGTTGGAGACTTGGGCCTGGATGAAAGCTCCCTATAGAGTAACTTCTTACAATTTTTTTTCTTCACTGCTGTAATTTAATTACCTTGGTTTGTAATAATTTGCAATGAATGATTGGGGTTTATAGTGAAATGGGGACTATGCATGCTTAGTTTAAGGGGTACGGGTAGAAAACATGCTTGTAGGGTTTTTCTTATTTGTGCAATAGACATCCTGTCTAGGACATGCATCTCTCATGACTAGAAATCCTGTTTTTAGGCTATTTTACTTTCAGGTTGTTATTTACTTTCTAATTATAATCAGTTAATAACCAACAAGTTGCTGCTACTGCATTTAGATACCATGTTTTAGGACCTTTATGTGCATTAGATGTCATGTACGTAGGGCTCTATTTGCAACTGTTGAATGCCTAACTAACTTCGTTAACAACATAAGTCTGGCTAACAGTCTCTCTTAAAACTGAAAATCAAGCATGCAATTAGGCAATATATATAACGCCTAGGCAAGATTTAGGACCTAATAAATCGATTAATCATATTTCCGCCTATTTTAGACTATACAACCCTTTTTTACTGTCTGAACTTGTTTCTCATTTTCACATCTCTGAAGTCCGCTTGGTTTTCCTACTAAACTCCCGTCCCATTTTTAATCACGTCTATATGTTTTCTACTAAGTTACCTTTCCAGTCCAGAATTGGACTACTGTTTTCTAAAACTTATCAGAATACTATGTCCTTAAATATCTTCTGTAATTTTTTTTCAAAGGTATATTTTAACACTAATACTTATCGCTCTCTCTCTTTTTACATTTCTGAAATCCTGAATGGTTTTGCATCTGTGCTATACGTTTCTACCTCTCCCATCCGAAACTATGCTACTTTTTGCTCTTAGCGGAATGCTACATCCGTTATAGTTTATTATACACTTTTAAGTGCATTGTAAGTGTTTTCCTATTAATTCCTAAACTATTGTACATTTACTGCCATTTTCTCAAATGCTAAAAATTTTCGACCAAGCTTTTTTTTTGAAATTCTGGTTAAGTTTTCTGCTCCTATTGTAACCTATCTTTCGACATTCCAGCTTTTAAAGTCTCATTTCTGTAGACCTTAAATGTGTTTGAGACGTGCTAATTATATGCCTATATATGGAGGGATGTTTAAGCTTTTTACGTGCCCTTTATATGATTCTTTTAAGTGAAGTCCTATTTGTTTTGTATGTCGCTTAGCATTTTGACCTTTAAACCTAAGGGTTCAGCCTAGTTCTTACCCTATAGGAATAGTGATCCTAAATACCCTCTAGGACCTATAGGACGGGACGGGTAATAGCACGCGATAAGGATTCGTGACCAATCCACACATTTAAATAATCTTTACGGGGCGAGAAGAGTAGAATATGGATATGATGAACGATGCGCTAATATCTCGTGCGACCCCTCTTTGAGGAGTGATTGCTGGGTATTGTACCGATGCGATCGATATTGTATTTAAACCTAGGACCTCTTTCCCCTTTTCTTTACTTGTATAATGTTTTTTTCCTTAAGTTTATGTTCCAATTAATCCTTCTCTTTTAAAATAACTTATGTCCTTTCCCTTCCTTTCTAAAATTTTAAATTTTGTTTGTAACTACTATATGCAAATTTTATGTGTTTCTTTCTACTCTTCTTAAAGTCACAATTAAGTATGGCCGGGAACCACACTAGTGGATCTTGAGGGGTGCCTAACACCTTCCCCTCGAGATAATCTCAAGCCCTTACCCGAACTCTGGTTTTTTTCAAAAAATCTTCTTCTTTTTCTTTAAAGTGTCCTAATGCACTATAATCATTAGGTGGCGACTCTTCAAATTCCATATCCCGATTCCTCAAAAGGGAATGAGAGTTGTTTTGTCCATAATGTCATAACCCCGATTTCGCCTTACAAAAAGGGGAGCGTCGACATAATTATTGGTTTGGTTATCGGTTTACCCGATAAGATAAAACAACTAAAACTATTTCGCAATGTATAAAACAATTTCAGTATAAAACTGTTTTGCTATGATAGTTTTACAAGATTTTAATAATTGTTTTGCTAAAACTCTTTTAGTACTGTTCTATTTCACAATAATTTAATTTTAATGCAACATCCAATAAAATAGACACTAACCAAAGTTTCTATCTTTCATTCTTCAACCCAAAAAATTTAAAAAAATCCCAATATTAGTCAGTGACGAAAAAACATGATAACTTTGTAACAACTCAACAATTAAAGCACATGACAAATCTCACTTCAGATTTCAAACAAACTAAGAAAAATCCAGAGCCAGAATGCTTTCAAACAAACTACAAAAAAGATGAAGATGAAGCAACTAAAAACTTACATGAAGAATCAAGATGAAACTGAAAAATACGGTTGAGAAATGGGACTGAAGAGTGAAGAAGATGCGATTGAAGAATCTGATGGATGTGAGAAATAAAGTGAAGATGCGACTGAAGAGTGAACGAAAGAAGCTGAGAAATGCGAATGACGCCGGCCTGAATCTTGAAGGGATGACTGGTAAGGGCGTTATGTGACTGACGTCGGCCTGAATCTTGACGAGCTGACTAGTGAGGGCGTGAGGCGAAAACCGAGAAAGAATAGGGAAATCAAAGAGTGAACTATAAAGTATGAATTATGAAACCCTAGTATGTATATACTTTAGGGTAAACTAGTAAATTAGTTAATCATTATTGGGTTATCAGTTTTACCCAATAACAGAATTGCCCAACCGAGCCCAAATCGATAACCCAATTAAAAAAAATTAACCCGTTACCGAACCATTAACCCAATAACCCAATACCGATAACCCAATAAATAATTAACGGTTTGGGTTATCGGTTTTACCCAATATATGCCCACCCCTATCGTGAACCAAGATCAAACAGGGATTGGTATAAACTATATAATGGAGATCGAAGAGGTAGTGGGTGTGGGCGGAACCCTGTGAGAAGTGAAAGGAGAAGCGATCGAGGTCAAAAACATTAGGGACTCATGAGCAAAAACAGTTTCGACAGGGCCAACGGGCCTAAGGAAGTGCCAAGGTTATCAGAGACAACTTTAACGTCGATGTCACCGCTATCATATCTGCCATTTGACACATCAAAGATACCAAATGATCTTGATTTCTACAGTCTGATCTAGCCTAAAGAGATCCTAACCTAATGTTCAAATATCATGGGACTCATAGCCACAGAGCAGAGAATTACCGATGATTAAGATAAAAAGTAGCCCGGTTATTCAACAACAGACACCTCCAAGAGTTCCTCAACGATCGAGCCAAGAATCATTTTAGGAATAATTCTAATAAATATATCGAGCAGGAAGAACCTCCGCACATTATTATCATGATCATCGGTGGGGTCGACACTACCAAAGGGCTGATGCTAAAGCGCACCAAAGCATCCATCACAAGGGAAAAATGGACTCGGGATTACGTGCTAGAGCGAACGTTATCTTTCAACGATGAGGATGCAGACGGAATAGTGCATCCCCACAACAATGCACTTGTAATATTTGTACTCATAAACAAATCTCGAGTTAAGCGTGTGTTAATTGAACTAGTTAGCTCGGTCAACATGATTAGATCGAGGTTTGTGGAACAACTCGATCTACAAGATCAAATTGTGCATGCAGTCCTAATTCTAAACGGATTCAACATGACATGTGAAACCACTAAAGGGGAGATAACATTACAGTGAACGCCATTGGGACCATCTAGGAAGCCGAATTCTATGTAATCGAAGGAAATATGAGGTACAATGCTCTGTTTAGGAGGCCATGGATCCACAACATGAGGGCAATACCCTCGACTCTACACCAAGTGTTGAAATTCCCAACGCCAGAAGGGATTAAAACAATATACGGAGAACAACCAGCCACAAAGTAAATGTTCATAGTTGAAGAAGTGATCCCGATATCCACACTTACAGTGACAAAAGATCCGAGCTTGGTCGCCAATGAAGGAACCAAATAGCAATCACCAACATTGATCTCGACTGAACCGAAGAAGCAAGGGACGTGTGAGCATGACGACTATAGAGTCCCCATGTCCTTTATAATGCTCGATGATTCCGATGCCACCAGATCAACGGTCTAGGAACCGGAGCAAGTCATACTAATCGATCATTTGCCCGATCATAAGGTTTACCTGGGAACGGGGTTAAGTCTTGAGCTCAGGAGAAAACTCATTTAATTCCTTATAACTAACATAGATTATTTTGCTTGGTCCCACCTTGATATGACAGGAAACCCGCCGGAAATATTCACTCACAAGCTGAGCCTAGATCCGAAGTTCCACCCGGTCAAGCAAAAAGGAGGCCCCATTCTGAAATTAAGTATGCATTCATCAAGGATGAGGTATCTAAACTCCTTAAAATAGGGTCTATCTGGGAGGTCAATACCCAGATTGGTTAGCAAACGTAGTGGTAGTCCCCTAAAAGGGTAACAAATTAAGAATGTATGTAGACTATAAAGACCTAAATAAAGCATGTCCTAAGGACTCTTTCCCTCTACCCAACATCAATCGCATGATCGATGCGGCGACTGGCCACGAGATCCTTAGTTTTCTCGATGCTTATTCCGGGTACAACCAAATTCAGATGGACCCGGGCGGTCAGGAAAAAACATCCTTCATTATTAAGTACGACACCTACTACTATAACGTAATGCCATTCGGACTAAAGAAAGCCGATGACACTTACCAACACCTAGTGAATCGAATGTTTGAATAATAGATAGGAAAATCAATAGAGGTTTATATTGACAATATGTTGGTTAAGTCCCTGTGAGTAGAGGAACATTTGAAGCATTTTCAGGAAACCTTCGACATATTAAAGAAATACAATATGAAGCTGAGCCTAGAAATATGTGCATTTGGAGCCGGATCTGGAAATATTCTCGAATTCATGGTGTCCAATCGGGTGATCGAGATCAACCCTGATAAAATAAAGGCCATAGAGGACAACATCAAGGCAGTACAAAGGTTAACTAGGCACATAGCCACTTTTGGTCGATTCATCTCGAGGTCCTCCGACAAGAGCAATCGATTTTTCTCACTGTTGAAGAAGAAGAAGAATAACTTCTCATGGACTCTGAAGTGCCAACAAGCCCTACAAGAACTCAAATGTACCTCTCAAGCCCATCTTTGCTTCACACTCCGAAAATAGATGAACGGTTGTATCTATACTTAGTTGTATCCGAGGTGGTGGTAAGTAGAGTCCTAGTCAGGAAAGAAGAAGGTACGTAATTTCCTATCTGTTATGTTAGCAGAACCCTAAGCAAGGCCGAAACTAGGTATGCTCACCTAGAAAAATTGGCGCGCGCTTTGCTAAGTGCCTCTAAGAAGGTAAAACCAATGCCACCCATATATGTTGTAACTACCTACCCATTGAGGAACATAATGCATAATCCCGAACTCTTAGGACGACTAGCTAAATAAGCCATGGAAATCAACGGGTACGATATCAAATATCGACCCTTGACCGCTATCAAATCCCAAATTTTGGAAGACTTTATGACCGACTTTACCCCGGCCCTAATACCCAAGGTTTAAAGAGAATTTTTGTTGAACCAAGGGACTTCATCGGGAATATGGACCCTCTTTACGGACGATGCCTCGAACGCAAACGGGTCCTGGAATTAGCATCGTATTCAAGCCATTCGGCAAGTAATGCAGTTAGACATTCCATTAGAACTGTGAAATTGACTAATAACAAGGCCGAGTATAAGGCAATGATTGTAGGTCTCGAACTGGATAAAATCTTGGAGGCAGAGGTAATCAAAGCTAAGTGCAACTCACTCCTTGTGGTCAACCAAGTTAATGGGACATTTGAACTTAGAGAGGAGCGAATGTAAAGATACCTGGATAAATTGTAGGTAACACTACACAGGTTCAAGGGGTGGACTCTACAACATGTACCTCAATATCAAAACAGTGAGGTCGATGCTCTTGCAACCTGGGATCGTCAATCGACGATGAGGAGTTTAACTCAGGGACGGTCGTACAACTCATCAGGTTGGTAGTGGAAGAATATCACGCCGAGATAAACTCAACAAGCCTAACTTGGGACTAGAGAAACGAATATATAGAATACCCGGAGACCAGAATATTAACCTTGGATCCTAAGGAATCAAGGGCTAAAGGCGGCCCCGTTCAGCTTGTCCGAGGATGGAACTTGTTCAAGAAAATGTTCGATGGCCCACTAGAAATATGTCTAGGACTAGGAGATATCGATAATTTTTTGAGGGAAGTCCACGAAGGCACCTACGAAAATCATTCAGGCGCTGAATCGCTGGTCTGAAAGATAATCAGAGCCGGTTACTATTTGATTAACATGAAAGGATGCAAACGAGTTCGTGAAAAAATGAGATGAGTGTCAGAGGTATGATTCGATTATTCATCAGCCTGGAGAGCTGCTGTACTCGATTTTTACCTTGGCCGTTCATGAAATAGGGAATGGACATCATTAGTCCCCTACCATGGGCACTCGGTAGGGCTCAATTTATATTATTTATGACTGACTAGTTTTCTAAATGGGTAGAAGCTCAGGCATTTGAGAAAGTCAGGGAGAAGGAAGTTATTGATTTCATCTGGGACCACATAATATGCCAGTTCAGAATGCCTGCCGAGATCGTGTGCGACAATGGGAAGCAGTTCATCAACAATAATATGAGCAAGTTTTTCGAGGACCATAAGATCAAAATATTCCTATCGACACCCTATCACCCAAGTGGGTACGGTCAAGCGTAGTTCACGAACCAAACAATACTCCAAAACCTCAGGAAGAGGTTGACCAACGCCAAAGGAAATGGAAAGAAATCTTTCCCGAAGTCCTATGGGCATATCCTATGACCTCAAAATCCAACACCAAGGCCACCCTGTTCTTGTTGGTCTACGGTGCCGAAGCTCTAATACCGATTGAAGTGGGGGAACCGAGTCTTAGGTTCCAATATGCCACCAAAGAGACAAATGACGAGACCATGAGTACAAGCCTGGAACTTTTAGATGAAAGGCACGAGGCCTCCCTTGTCCGGTTGGCCGCTTAAAAATAATGGATCGAAAGGTATTGCAATCAGAGAGCCAACCTTTGACACCTCAATATCGGTGACCTAGTGTTAAGGAAGGTCACACGAAGCACCTGGAACTCGAATGAAGGGAAGCCGGGCCCGAACTGGGAAAGTCCGTAACAAATTATCGAGATCACTATAAAAAGATCGTACAAACTTGGAGAAATGAATAATGAGCGACTATCGAACAACTGGAACGTAACTCACTTGAAATGATACTACTGCTAAGGTATGACCCCACTCATTTCTTTTCTTTACATATTGGACTAACACTTGTAGTTAACCATCAAGGAACAATATAACTTTTAGGTCTGAAAGCACACGTTGCACTCTTTTTTCCTTGAACCGGTTTTGTCCCAAATGGGATTTCTGGCAAGGTGTTTAACGAGGCAATATTGGATCGTGCTAACTTAGAATTGAAGACTGGCCATGAACCACTGTCAAAGATTACATAGCAAAAAGCTTGAACACGTTTGAAACTTTGTATATTGCATACAGAAATGAAAGGAAGTTTCTACCTTGCAAATAAATACTTTGTTTCTAAAAATAAATATTTCTACATTTTGTTCGTGTAAGACATCGAGCCCAAAAGGAACCTCTATCCAGGTCCAAGGGATCTCTCTCACTCGGGGATTGTCGTCCATGGCAAGTTCGGACGGCCCGGGCTATCAAAGCCCGTGGGCACAAAGTCTATTAAGCAATTCCCAAACTTAGAGGTTACAACTACCCTATTTGGGGATTGTCATCTTGGGCAAGCCCCGATGGCATCGAAGTCCGGAGTATCAAGCCTACTTGGCAATACCCGAACTCAAAAGGCTATGTCCATCTCTTGGAGACGTCCGAGATCCGTAACCAAAACACAAGGCCTTCAAAATTTTAAACTGGTTCAAAGACCTTAAGGAGAAGCTTCCGGTCATATCGGGCCACAACAAATCTTGAGCGAAATAATATCAAGAAAAACTCTTGTTCGAACCTCCGAACAAGACCTAATTATTGTGTGCTAAAGGCATTCAAAATCTTTGAAATCGTAAAAAGCGAAAAATGAAACAAGATCAAATATTTTCGAAGGGAAAAGAGCCTTATATATATACATATATCTTTACAAAAGGTTGAACGGCCTCAACAAAAAGTACGAAAACAAAAGAAAATTTACAAGTCACCTAAACGGCCTGGTCATCACGGGACCATCGGGGTCCTCTTCGCCTCCAGATCCACTGGAACCCTCAGAATCTTCTTCATCCTCGGGGTATGCCAATTTCTTAGCCTCGACCCCCTTAGCATTTTCGATCTTAGCCGATAGATCAAAACATTGGTCATGAACCTCCTCCAGGGCCTCCCTTCGAGACTGCCACTTCACATATTCAACATCTTTCATACGGTCCTGGGCTGCTTCGGTATCAGCTTTGTACTAGACAACCATCTTATCAGCATCGTCCCTTCTTATTTCAGCCACTGACATGGCCACTTTAAGATCCTTGGCGAGGGTATCCCGATCGGCAACAGCTGAGCCCAGTTGAGATTGGATCTCCTCAATTTGTTGGGACCAGGCCTCATCTTTCTCTCTCATCACTCTAAGTTGAGCTTTCGCCGAGACCAATTGAACCCGGGCAGTCTCTTTTCTTGATGCCAAGTGATCTATCTTGCCTTTCCACTCTCAAGCCTCGATCTTGATTACATCCATCTCTGACCGGAGTTGGTTGATCCGATTAATCTTCTGTTGGACCTGCGGGTTCTGACCATTAGTCACCGTGTCTAGCTTATCGTCACTAACTTCAAAGATTTTTGCCTGTTCCACTAGGTCGGCATGTTCTTCCTGAGTAGCGTCCAACTCGGCTTGAAGGATCTTAGCCTCTCCTTCACGTTGCTCGCTGAGAAGTTTGTACATGTCTCTCTTCTTAGCAAACTCTTTGACTTCCACTTCGAGTTGGCTCAGCTCATCCCTATACCGGAGGAATATTTCATGTAAAGCACAGAGGCCTACAAATATGAGGAGAAATATTAGTATCACCAAAGACTAAAATTGAAAAATGAAAAAATTTGGTAACACTTACCCAGTTCAGTGCTTGTTGTGCTTCGTTGAAAAGGCATGGGGCATCCACTTCGTTCATTTTAGCCTGGTTTTCTTCGGTTACCAGGCACCGGAGGTAACTAGCGACCCCAATAGGGGAGGAAAGAACCCGGGCATCCTCCAGAGCCATGATGATAATTGACCACTTCCGACCAGGATCTGCACTCAAGGTAGGGAATTGGTTGGCCAATATCGGGCTTAAATTAGGCCTAGTTGCCACTAAGGACGAACTTTTCCTCTGTACCTCTAAGTCACCAAATCCTGTGACATCCTCCGTGACGGTAAAATCCACACTGTTAAAAAAGCTTTGGAGAAGACCGTCCGCTCCATGGACCCCCTCATTTGATTGATCCTTTGTCATTCGAGCTTCATCAAATTTCGTGAATGAAGAAGATCGCGTTATGTCTATGACACTGGGAGGGGCAAAACTGGCATCTTCAGGGTTCTCGACCCTCACTGCTACATGGGCCTCACGAACTTAAGAATGATTAGCCTCTGTCATTTCTCCTTCGGCTGTCGCTTGTTCCTCAGAAACAGACGGATCGTGGGACAGAAAGAGACCTTCCTCCTCAGGCTCGTTCCTGAGCCAGAGGAGTGAGTCTGAGTCGAGCATTCAGTAGCTGGTATTCTCCTTTTCCTTACACACCAGCCTTCTTTGCATTTTCGTTTTCTCTGAGCTCCGGGAACTCGAAGACCTCTTTCTTTTCTTCTCTCTAGTCTGCCTCAGAGCAGGAGACTCAACACCTAGTTCCTCATCCCAACCGAAGGCCTAAGCTCAACAGTCTTAGGCAAACCTGGAAAAGAAAATAAAGAAAATAATAACATATTACTAGAAGAAGAGGCTCAATACGACTTGCTCGGGAAAGGAACCTTATTGTGGGAATGGGCCTCCTTGTGGATTTTTGAAAGTTTTCACCATGAGCGCTCAGAATAGGGCATCTGTCACGATGCCCTGGACCCATTCTTTAAGCCGAGAAATGGCATTCGGAACTCGAGCAAGGGCTGCACCATAACAAACACCGATGAGAAAAAGTAAGATAATGCATAAAACCAATACTTGAAGAGAGTTTATACTTATGTGATACGTTCCACCTCTCAGGTAACGACCTCCAATCGGCAGGTATGAGGTCAACAGTCCTTGATCGAAGTCCAACCGTACACCACTACAAAGTGGCAAGAGCAGTTGATGCAACTTTTAACCGATAAGGTCGGGATCGAATCCACAGGGAGCTAGAACAATATTTGAAGTTGGATTTCTATCTAATCTAGCAGTGCGTAATACTCTTGATTACACTTCCAATCATATTTTTTGTTTGTTACTTCTAATTTTATGCTCATGATATGCAAAATTAAGCTAAGTATTAATGCTTGTAAGGTTTTCTAAATGGTTAATGAGGCACTAAGGAAGTGAATTTCCCCTAGGCGAATACTTAACGTGTTCTAAAACCTAAGGCAAAGCTGTTATGTTTGGGATCGTGATATAGCCAATGCACAACACTACTCACTCTATACCTCTCAGTAGCTTGAGTGACTTTGCCTTAATTTGACTTTCTCAAGACCAATTGGGTGTCAAAATTATGCAATCAATATATTCTCAAGTTGGGTATTACTATCTCTAAATTTAACCCTTTAATTTGGGCTATCAATCTCTTGAATACGCCCCAATTCCTTGTTGGACTGATTTTCCTATACTCAAGCTCTCTTTCTCAAGAAGCGCCCAAGTCAAAAAGGCACAAATTAGTGTTTGCAACCACTAATTCAACATGGAAAATACAAATCAGTCCAGATATCAACCAACCATAAATATCTAAGCCTTAGAACAAAAGACCCATCAAATACCCACTCTAGGGTTGAGCCACAACCCTAGCTAATGGGTCTAGCTGCTTATAATAATGGAAGAAAACAGATAATTAGATGAAGAATATAATATGATTACAAACTTAGAATTGAAGATTCAATGTTAAACCAACTATAAAATTACTCAAAATAGGCTAAAACCATCGTTCACGTGCTCAGCTAAAAGATAGATGCCCTAAAATTTGAAAAAGATGTTGCATTCGGGAGCCCGTCCGTAGAACAGAGGTGTTACTTTTCAAGTTTGAAGATTGAAGTCGGGAGCCCGCCCGTAGAATGGAAGTGTTACTTTTTCAGCTGTCGCAGTCGGGAGCCCGCCCGTAGAACAAAGGTGTTACTTTTAAGATTGTTGTAGTCGGGAGTCCGCCCGTAGAACGGAGGTGTAACTTTTAAGATTGTTGCAATCGGGAGCCCGCCCGTAGAATGGAGGTGTTACATTTAAGATTGTCGAAGTCGGGAGCCCGCCCGTAGAACAGAGGTGTTACATTTAAGACTGTCGAAGTCGGGAGCCTGCCTGTAGAACGGAGGTGTTACTTTTAATTTGTTGCAGTCGGGATCCCGCCCGTGGAACGGAGGTGTTACTTTTAAAGATGTTGCATTCGGGAGCCTGCCCGTAGAACGGAGGTGTTACTTTTCAAGTTTGAAGATTGAAGTCGGGAGCCCGCCCGTATAACAGTGGAACACATTTTAAGTTGATGATTGAAGTCGGGAGCCCGCCCGTATAACAGAGGAATACATTTCAAGTTGAAGTCAGTAAAGCGGAGGATTACAGCAAGATCCCGAGCATAAATTCAAGTTCGGCAATCAAGAAAGGCTGATGATGTCAAGACATAAATAAAGAAACATCAGAGGAAGCAAGCCAACAACAAAACAAGGTGACACGATCAAGCCTGAAAATTTAGATAAGGTTTTGTAATTCAGTGACTAGTTTAGTCTAGCTTCTTATTTTTTCATTTTAGCCTGGTGTAATAAGGAGGTCAGTAAGCAATAGCAGCAACACCAACAACAGTAACATTGAGATCGTAGCTTCATGGTAGTCCCAGCTACCAAAACTTCCCGAACTACAGTAACATGATTCCCTTTTAGCCAGGGATATGTAGGAAACCTTTGAAGCAAATGTTCGGTTAAATTTTTCAAAAAATGCTTTACACGGAGTACTCAAATGGGCAAAAATCGCTCGTGTTCGCTCACTTTGTCTTTGCACGAAAACTCTTCATGTTTACGGGCAAAGAGGGGCAGCTGTAAGCACGTAATTTTTGCCTCACATGAATTACTCCCACAGAATCAAAACAAAAATTATCTATTTTATTGTGTGCATTTTTGTGAATTTTTCGTGATATTTTGGGTAATTTCTTGCATTTATATGTGCGTGATTATGTGTGTTTAAATTAATGAAAATACAAAAATATATGTTTCATACATATTTAAGATTTAATTGTGCACTTAGAAATTAATTGAATCATGTTTTGTTTTTAAATGAAAGAAAATCACAAAAAATATGTATTTTTTGTTCTATTTTTTTGTCATTTAAGCGTACCATTGTGTGATTTTATTTTTAATTAAATGTTTAGTCTTGTATGTTAATTAGTTAGGGGGTAATTAATATTTTGTAAGGTTAATTTTGATTTTACAATTTAATTTAGGAATTTTGGTAATTAGGAATTAAAAAGAAAAAATAGAAAAAGAAAGGAGTTGAAAAATCGGATTGGGCCAAAAGTTTAAACAAAAAATCAGGCCCAAAGCAATGCATGACCCAGTCCAATGCACCTGATCTCTCAGAAGTCCAAACGACGTCATTTAGGTGCCTCAAATCTGGGCCGTTGATCAAACAGATCTAACGGTCCAGTTCAGCTCCCAGCCAAATTCAAACGACGTCGTTTCAGTTGTTTAATCTGAGCCGTCCATCTCCCTAGATCTAATGGTTTCCAGTGTCCCCCATAACCCGGTCCATTTTACCCGGGTCAACCCAGTCTCTTAATGAGACAAAACGACACTGTTTTATTTAAGTGAATTGATCCATGCCATTGATATCAATTGATCAAACGACCAGGATTTAATTCCCTCCACCGTATATAAGCCTAACCCATCACCCCACGCCCCCTAAGCCATATCCCCCTTACTCTATCGTCTCTCTCAGAGACGAATAGAAGCCTCCACCCCTGACCACCGTGCTCCGCCCACCGGAAATTGCCTCACGGCGGTTCTGGTGGGCCAAACTCATCCATTTTTACACCCTTAACTCCTATCAACCTCCCCCTTCCAACCATCCTAGTATCTAACCTCGAATCACCCCAGAATTCTTCGAATCTTAGATCGAAGATCAGCCAGAAACCCTAGATCCTCCAATGACCACCAAATCAACACCAACTATCCCCCTTACCTCCCTCACCTCTAAAGCACCGTTAGCCCAACTCGAATCATGCTGGAACCATTCGAGTCTCAAATCGAACCAGAAACCATAAAAAGAGACCAAGTTCGAATTTGGTCAGAAAGGGAGAAATTGGGGTGTCAATCGACTTTAGTCGAGTGTTCTCAATCGAGAACACTCGATTAAAGTCCATTTTCACCCCAAAAAGGGCTCAAGTCAAGAGGTTCAAATCGAGTCTGTCTGGTTTCCGATTTGCTGAGGTATTTTTCCTTTCCTTTTTGTTTCTATTTTGTTGTACTTATTTGTTTAGTTTAGTGGTAGTTCAATTTCCGTTCATTACTGTTCTTATACTCTAGTAGACCTTTTATTTGGTCGAATTATTTCTGTTTGTTGTTTAGTCTATAATAGGCTGTGTAATCGATTCGATAAGTTTTGTCGATTAGCTAGTTTTCCTTAAGTTCCTTGTTTTCTGTCAAAGCAGCTCTAATCATTTGTTGGCCTGTTTAGTCTATTCATTTATTGTTAACTCTTAGATATTATAATTTGTATAGTCGATTGAATACATGTCGTTAATTAGTTTTTCAGGTTTGATTGATAAAATAGAATGACTATAGTATATATTTTTCTCCCAGTAGGTTATCCGTTTTGCTTCCTTCTGTGTTAATTTTGTGTTTTAAGCCTGATAATTGTGATAATTGCTTGAACGTCTAGTTGATATTCAGTTTTGCTTGCATTATCAATTCCTTTTGTTTGGTGCCATGTCTGACTGAATTGGATTGTCCTGCCTTGAATCATTATTTGAATAGGATTGAGAATTGGTTATAGCTGGTAATTTAGCAGTTAATAATCAGTGACAATTATAACTTAAGAAGGCTTAGCATCAGATTAGAATCAGGGCAGTAACAGTAAGATTCAGGGGCAATTTGGGAATGAAAAGGTTAGGGAATTTGTTTAATGATAGTAGTCTGATAGTGGAGTATTATTTGTCATTAAATTAATGAGTTAATGGGGAACAAGAGGGAATTGGGGCTGAAAATAAGGAAAAACATTCCTTAATGGGTTTTAAGTGGAAAATGGGCAGATTTTTGGGGTTTTGGTCGGGTAGTTAAGTTTTAAAGAGGGGCAGGTCTGTAATGGCTATAAAGGGGGAAGGCATTTTGACTGAAAAGGGGCTGGACTTTGAACACAAAAAAAAAGATATTCAGAGTTTATGTTAAAAATCTACTGAATTTTAACATTGGAAATTCAGAGTTTGAGAGCTAAAAAACTGAAGAAATCTGTCTTCTTTTACAATTGAAAAATCAGTACTTCTTTTGTTATCGTTTCATTGCATCAACGTGTTTGAGTGTTGGTTTTGAAGAGGTTTGGGGTTTCATTTATTTGCTAATTCTATGGGTGTTCGTTTTTGGTTTTTTTTCACTGGTTTTCTGAACTGTTTGGTTGCTGGGATTGTTTCTGTTGGTCGTCACTCTGTATCTGTGCTGGTTGTTGCTGTTGTCTGCTACTGATCTACTAATCTTCACCTTCTTCTTCTGTTCTATTGCCAGGTACACTTTCGAATCACTGTGATGTAGCTGTTAAAAGTGAAAAGAAATGCTCAAGTAGTCGAGTACTTAAGTTGTATCTGTAGTTTAATAGTCAAAATGATAGGTAGTTGTATAGTTTATCCTTGTAATTCAATGAAGAATATGGACTGTGGAATTCATACTTGACTAGAACTGTTTTCTTTTGTTCTTAAACTGCAATTTGTAAATTATTAGTAGTTTCAAATGCGTGATAGTTAGAATTCTGTCTCGTTTTAAATAAGTGTATTGAGTGGTTGGAATTGAACAAGTTTAGGTAATTACAGTTGGAGCCGGCATTAATCTGAAATAATAGGTTAATCGTGAATATGTAGCTAAGGCATGAATTTGAACTAATTTTTTGTGAATTACGCATTATGGTTTGGTTTAGGCAGTCTTTATTTATTAAAATGGGGCTTGGTTGGTTCAAAAAGGTAAGTGTCGAATAGGTCTAGTTCTGCCAATTTTGGACGGAAATAAAAATGGTTAGTAATTTCATAGAATCCGTAGGTCCACTATACTTGAAGTTAGGATCGTAGTACTAATCGTTAAAGTTATTAATCCAATAGGCATGAGTTGAGCTCAAGCAAGATGAGTTAGTGATTAAGTTTAACAAACTTTTGCAAGCATTAGTAATCAAGGTTGATTTTGATTTCAATTAGTTGTAAACAAATAATTCCAACGGTTCAATTCATCTAACAATGTGTGTTAAATTAGTTATAGGATAATTAGTTTCCTTTTAACAATATTATTTGTCAATTCCGTATTTTATTTGTACTTTCAATTTTAGTAATATTCCTTTTCGTTAACATTTGTCTCAAGCTAGTAACTAATAAGTGATGGCCTTTTCAAGCATGTAAGGAATCATGATTTTCTCTTCTTTCATTTTAGAAACGAACGAGAAATAGAGAAAATATAGTCGCTTTAGGTCTATCCTTTTAAAACAAATGAGGCGTGCCTCGCCAAAATAAAACGCACAAGCGGCGGGGCCCTCAATTTATGTAATAACTACTTAGCTTTCGGGAGAGGCCGTTTAGCGAATATCCACAGCTTTCCCCAAATTAATAACACGGTAATCTCTTTAGGCGCGTGTTTAATAATGTTATCTCCCTAAACTCGGGTGCACATTTATGTGACCCAAATCCAAAACTCAACGAAGTCGAAATGTGTCGATAATCACGGGTACATTGATTGTGACGTGGTTTAAGATATGTTTTCACGACGTTGCAATTCTTATAAAATAATGATAATCAAAGGCGATTAAAAGGTTAAAATGCATATGGGTTTGAGCATGTACTAAAATAAGATAATTTAGCCAGATATAACAGTTGAGCGACCGTGCTAGAACCATGAAACTCGGGAATGCCTAACACCTTCTCTCTATTCGGGATTCAAACCGGTGACTTGGGACACCATAAATCTCTCAAGTGGCGATTCCAACTTTTAATAAAAAATCCCGTTTCGATTGTCCTTTAATTGGAAAAACTCCCCTTTACCACGCCCTTTGCGGGGTGCGGTAGCGCCAAAAGGAGGTGTGACAGCTCTGGCGATTCCACTAGGGACAAAGCAAACCCAGAACCACTGGTTCAGGGTTTGAGAATTCGAGCTTGGAATAATTGTTGTATTGGGCTTATTTATTATCTTATCTTTATTATATGGTTGTCTTAAATGTGCTAAAAATTGCTTTTTACCGCTTTGATAATTTTGAACTGTGTATATAAACTGTCTTCTCACGCACCCCTCTGAGTCTTTTTGAAAATAAAATTAGGCATTTGCTTGACATAGCCCGCTTTCTTTGAGATAGCTGAGGTGCCTGGCACCCGGTGAAGGATTTTAGTCACACATGTTTTAGGCGGGGAACAACACCAGTTAAACCGGAAAGCAATGCTACCGGTACACTGACCCTCCTCGGCTCGAGTTGTCCCATCGAGTAAGCCAGTCTAGATACTTTCTCCAATAAAATATTAACTTAGAATAACAAAGACCCATGCCGGATCCCTAGTAGGAACGTTTGTTTGTGTCACGTACATTTGACTTTGGAGACTCAACACAGGGGTTGGGTCTGTCTAGGACAGGTGTACCTGAAATGAAAAGACCACCTTGATGCATCCTGCTTGTGCCTTTATTTGTTTCGGACTGGATAAGGCAATGAAAAAAAAGAGAGTTAATCACCTGTTTTGAAAATACCAACGCCCAAATTCTGTCGAAACTCTGCTGAATTTTTGAAAAAAAATAGCTTGTTTTATTTGGATGAACTACGCAAGTTTGATTCTCACCAGATGTGGGATACGTAGGCAACCCATATCAGGTTCAACTATTTTGAAAATATTAAATTTAGGGGGTAAATAAATATCCTTAGTAAAGGTAATTCCATTCTTGGGTAAAATAGCCAAATACCTACAGAGGGCGTCGGAGGACTGTTTTGCAAGAACAGATACCTATGGTCATACCGGATTCTTTTTACACAGCCTTCAAATCTTCTTCAAGTACTCAAAGGCCGTGTTGACAAGACCGGTTTTTAAAAAAAATAAGCAATGATGATTTTTTCTTCATTCAAAACAAATTGATCATAGTCTATATATAGTTTAGGAGGGTCTTAATTTTTATTCTTATTGTTTAGATCATCATGATGTCCCCACAAAGAAGTGGTCAGAAAAGGGCAAGGGATGAAGCGCCTCCTATGTTCATGATCCGAGATAAGACCCCGAGAAGTCTCTGTAATTGGTGGGCTAGTTTTGCTACTTGGGAACGAAATCAAGTTTTTAAACACCTCAAGTTCCTCACAGACATCATGGGAATTGAGCCGAACAGGGATCTGATTGAGGCTTTGGTGGATTTTTGGGACTCAATAAATAATGTCTTTAGATTCAAAAATTGTGAAATGACACCCACATTAGAAGAATTAGGTGGGTTCACGGGATTTGGGAGAGATATTCATAGAAAAAAAACCTGCTGCTCCCAGGAAAGTAGGTGTGAGTAACTTTTTGAACAAATTATTCCTCCGTCGAATCCCAATGGATTGCTTAAATGAAGGTTGGGTTCCATTGAAATACCTTTATGACAGGTTTGGTGACAAGAAAGGATTTGAGAAATTCTCAACCACGGAATTCGTCAACCAGCTAAGTTACGACGCTTGGAGGGATTTGAGAATCTTCGCATTCATGATTTCATTTTTAGGGACCATGGTCTTTCCAGAACGTGATGGGCGCATCAGAATTCATTTATCGGTAGTGGTCTCATATTTACAAAGTAGCGAAGAGCATACCATTCTTCCTATGATTTTGGGAGACATTTTTCGAGCATTAACCCAATGCTAGGAAGGTGGAGATTACTTGGAAGGATGCAAGATTTTGCTGCAAATGTGCTTCATAGAGCATCTTTATCATCACCCAATAGTGATAAATTTCAATGAAAATTGGCTGAATTACATTTGTTGCCATTCGGGCAGGGTTGCAGGCTGTAATCTTCCAGATGGAGTGAAGGTCTGGCGGGAATTACTTGGTTCGTTAGAGGCGGATAAACTCACTTGGAACTATTATTGGTTCCTTTATGCAAAGGTTATGCACATGTCGACATATCACACATTCTACATACTCATGGGTTTTAGGGGTTTCCAGCCATACACACCGTTACGCGTCATGCATCAATTAGGGAGAGAACAAAAGAGGCCCCAACTGAGGACATGCGTCTATTCGTGTGGGAATTCACAAAAGAGGAGCCCCCAAAGGAATTTTATGCACAAAAGGTTTGGTTTGGTAGTCAATTTTCTGATACAAATGAAATGGTAGCAGACCGAGAATGAGGGGAAGTAAGCCTTGCATACCTCGAGTGGTTTCACAACCAGGTAATACCCAAGCAAAGAGTAGAAAGGTCCGTAAGGTATGCAGTCGATTGGGAGAAGGAGATAGAGTCCAGAGTTAGGAATGCTAAAGGCGAAGTGGCACGAGAATTCCAATCTCACATTGACACCTTACAAGAGGATAAAGGAATACTGGAAGCGGCCATGGATATACAACAGGCTGATTTCGAGCAGAAGAGAGTTAATTGGGTACAACAGAAGCAAGCACTCCAAGCCCAGATTCAAAAGATGAAGATAACTGCAAAGAGATAAAAAAGGAGCCAGGCTGATGAAGTACTCATAAACAGTTTGGAAAAGAAAGCCCTTGAATTTCAAGAAGACTTGGAAAAACCGGAAGCCACTCTGACAAGGATCCGGGCCAGATAGACCAGGGGGCAATGTAGCGGACACTTCATATGCAGAAAATAAAGAGAGATTACAAGGGGACCATCACCATCCTGAGAGAAACAAATTCCACACTCGAAGAGCGGGTCTTTAAACAAGCCCGAGATGCAGGACATATAGGAAATGCTGCTACGACTTGATGGCACGGATGGAAAAACAAATAGATAAATTCCTGGACCAACTCGCTGACAACGCTCAAGTACCGGGAGCAAAGAATCAACGAATAGAACAACTGCTTATGGAAAGGGATAGAATCGAAGAGATCGGGCACTACATCACCATGAGGTGTCTAGCATGTGAGCAAATGCCTCGTTCTACCCTCTTTGCTTCAGTCAGGGGTTATGTCCACCAGATCATGGAGGAATTGAAGGATATGCAAAGGGGTCTCGCACCAAAGCCCGCGGCAAGGCCAAACAACGCCCCGCAGACACAAAAATTGAAAGCTCTGAAGCACGCATAGTTGAGTCTGCATTTTCTTTATTTCTAGAGTCTGTTCTCCGTTGAAGTTTGTATTTTCCTTTTCGCATGAAAGTCTGTAGTCTTTTTCAAGTTTTCATGTAAAAAATGTTGAGTCTTGTAAACAGAATGTTTTGATAATAAAAATTGGAATATCCAAAAAATGGTGTCTTTATTTTTTCGCACTTGTGGGCAGAACTACACACGGTCTGATTCATGCGGGGACATGATACGTAGGCAATCTCCATAAGATTCTACCACCACTAAAAGAAAAAGAGAAAAAGAGGAAATCAATAAAAAGAGAGAGAAAAGAAGAAGAAATAATGGAGGGTTTCCGAAACATTTGAAAGAGGCACAAATAAAAAATAAAAAAAAAGTCGAGATGATGCATACGGTCGGAGCAAAAACATGTTAGAAGTGGTTAACTGCCTAAGAACATTGCATCCCCCAACGTGCAATTGCAATATCTGTTAAAAATCTAACGCTGACAAGTTTGTTGTTTTTCCATTGCCAGCCAGTTAGTTTGTTAGAGCGTACTGGAACCATACCATTATCAAACAAGATCTAAAGGGCCTATACCGAAAAGCATGACTAGTTCAGACCAAAGTGTTGAGGAGGAAAGAATGGAAAGTCAGCTCCTGAAAGAGGCAATGCAAAAAATGAAAAAAATGAGACTGGAGATGAACGAAATGCAGCTAGCCTTGGGGCCTGAACAACCTATTACTCCTGCACTCCCACTAGGACACACGCCGGAATAACCTCCCCTCGACCCTTCGACAAGCTTCCCCAGTCACCACTACTATCAGGGAAGAAATCCCTATGATCCCCAAGCTCCACCATCCAATCAGAACCTCCCCCCACCAAATGTTCCTATTTTCATGGGACCCTCACCAGCCACGCTATAAAGATAATCTAGTGAGACATTGTTTCAGGCTCACGATACCCAATACTACCCCCTGAACCTACATTCAAAGCAACCGAGCCACATGCCTATAATCCTACTTTGAGGTCCCGGCGGAGATTGAAAAGCCGGCTAAGAGCCCAGAACAGGACGAAATGCTGCGAAAATTTAAAAGCATGGAGCAATCCTTCAGAAATATGCACGGGTCAGGCAACTAGGTCAGCGTGGCCTATAAGGATCTACACCCTTTCCCTGACGTCCAATTGCCGGCATGGCTCAAGATGCCAAAGTTTGATCTATACGAGGGGCACGTCGATCCTATGGCACATATGCGAGAGTTTTGCAGCAAGATGAGAGGAGCAGGTGGTAAAGATGAGCTGCTGATAGCTTACTTTGGCCAAAGTCTAAGTGGGTCCGCACTGGAATGGTACACAAGACAGGATCCGAGCAGGTGGTACACCTAGGACGATCTAGCACAAACATTTGTAGGTCACTCTCAGTACAACCTTAAGATCGTCCCTGACCGTCTCATATTGCTGAAGCTTGAGAAAAAGCCCGGAGAAAGCTTCCGAGAATTTGGGTTCCGGTGGAGAGAACAGCCAGCCAGAGTTGATCCTCCGATGAGAGAGGGGGAAATAGTGGACTAGTTTCTGCAAACTCTAGAGCCAACTTACTTTGATCACTTGGTGACGTCAGTTGGCAAATATTTCAACGAGGTGGTGAAAATGGGTGGTATGATCGAAGAGATACTTAAGTCCAATAAGATCCTGAGCTATTCAGCAATTAAAGCAACCACTCAGGCCATTTAGAGTGTCACGGGAGGTGCGCTCGGGAAGAAGAGAAGAAAAGAGGTCGCAACGGTAGAGGCAGATAATTGGCCCAGATCAATAGGTCCCTCCCCTCGCTACCAATCCAGACCCCACCACCCAAATTACCCACACACTCCAAATTACCCTCCATATCCCTACTACCCATCAGAAGAACCACACTTCTCCGTCCATCAATCCCAAGTATACACCCAGCCTCCGGCTCGCCCGCAATGGCGCGCGCCGACTTCCCAAAACATATATCCACCTCACAAAATACATACCCACCTCTACAAAACACTTATCCACCACCAAGGGCCTATAAGAACCCTACAGGGATAGGTTTTTGAGGGAATCAGGCTTTCAGAAATGAAAGGGTGCAGAAACAAAGAACCTTCACTGAGTTGGGAGAAACCTATACTGCTTTGTTCCACAAATTAAGGCAGTTGGGTTTGTTGAGTCCTGTTGAGCCCAGATTTCCAAATCCCCTTCCCCAAAATATGAACCACTTAGTAATCTGTGAGTATTATTTTGGGGCTCCGGAACATGATACCGAGAAGTGTTGGAAGTTGAAACGTGCGGTGCAAGATCTTATTGACACCAACAAGATCGAGGTTCAGACGCCAGAGGCACCCAACATCAATCAGAACCCATTGCCAGCACACCACGAAACCCACATGATCGAGCTTGTGCACGAAGGAGGGGAGCTAAAGAAACCCTCACAGACGGTGATGATGATCCGTGCTAGTCCAAAAGAAAAGTCGACCGGTGGGGAAGCGGAGGCACAATTAGAGAAGGTGAATGTCAAGCCAGTGGTGGTAATGGGGAAGAGTTCCCTTGTTGTTCCAAAGAATCCAGCACCGGTCAAAGTAACGGTGCAAGGGGTACCAAGCAAGCCAACATTCATAGGGCCGGTTGTTATCAGACCAGTAATGCAGAGGCCGATAATCAGCGAGAAAGCCGTGCATAGAGCTACAATAAAGCAATGGTAATGTACAAAGGGAAGGAGGTTGTGGAAGAAATATGTGAAGCCCAGGGATTAACTCATTCGGGGAGGTGTTTTGCTCCCATAGAGTTAAGAAGGTCCAACCCAGCGGTGATAAAGAAACCCGTGACGGAGGAAGAGGCGGAGGAGTTTTTGAAGAAAATGAAGGCCCAAGACTACTCCATTGTGGAGCAGTTAAGAAAGACTCCGGCACAGATTTCGTTGCTATCCTTGTTGATCCATTCTAGTAACCATTGCCAAGCACTGATGAAAATCCTGAACGAGGCTCATATTCCGGATAAAATCTCTGTAAATCACTTGGAAATGATAGTGCACAAATTCTTTGAGGTAAACCGGGTAACATTTGCCGGTAGAGGGCACAGAACACAACAAAGACCTATACTTGACCGTGAAATGCGAAGACTCGGTGGTCACTTGAGTATTGATTGATAATGGGTCAAGTGCCAACATTTGTACTTTGACTACTCTGAACAAGCTGAAGGTTGATCATTACCGGATTCACAGGAACATCGTCTGCGTCCGAGGTTTTATTGGGGGTGGAATTGACACGGTGGGGGATATCATACTGGAATTGACCATTGGTCCAGTGGAATTCACCATGGAATTCCAAGTGGTAGATGTGGCAGTATCATACAATCTTCTATTGAGGCGACCCTAGATTCATGCTGCCAAAGCATTGCCTTCCACAATGCACCAGATGGTGAAATTTGAGTGGGACATGCAAGAGATAGTGGTGCACGGGGATGATGGTACAGGCACTGTGGGTGATGCCATTGTACCATTCATAGAAACCGACGATGACAAAGGTCTCTTGGTTTACCAGATTTTTGATGCAGTCTCAGTTGATAAAATTTTTGAAGGCAAGAACCTTCCACTGCCCAGAATCGCAGCGGACACCTTCATGATAGCCTCGGAAATGTTAAACAGTGAGTTTGAACCAGGCAAAGGTTTGGGGGTTGACTTGCAAGGTATTGTCCAGCCAGTTTCTTTGCCCAAGAATATGGATACTTTTGGGTTGGGATACAAGCCTACAGCAGCAGACGTAAGACGGGCTCGAAAGTTGAATAAGAAAGGTTGGGTTCTTCCCAAGCCGGTTCCGCATCTCTCCAGATCCTTTGTCAAAGCAGGTATCAGAAGGTTGTCAATCCCCAAAGTTCTCGGACCACTGATTGGGTCAGATGTGGATTTGGATCAGAGTTTTGAAAGGATGGTTGCCGACGTCAATGTGATAGAAGCTAGAGAAGGTTCCAGTAGGGCAGATATACAGTTGGTGGGGCCTAGGACCAATATCAACAATTGGACAGCTACTCCTCTTCCTACCCGGAGGGAGTCTTAGTAGTAGGCTTTGATTTTTCTTTCTTGGTTTCTGGATTATTCTAGGGTGTAATCCAATTTTTATTTTATTTTGTGTTCGACAAAATTATGAAACTCTGTTATCCCGTATTTTAATAAAGTGAAAGTTTTCTCTCCTTATTTTGTTTTAATTTTATTTTCTTTTTTTCTCTTTCTGAACAGTTCTCTTTATACTGGTTCTAATGACATGGCATGCACAACGGATCTTCAACCTAGCCTTAAAAATCAATCTGATTAGCAAAATGGCAGATATTACTCACAGAATTGGATATCGTCTATGTGACGAGGACGGCCATGAAAGCCCAAGCTTTGGCGGATCACTTAGCTGAGAATCCTGTTAATGAGGAATACGAGCCTTTAAGGACTTATTTTCTTGATGAGGAAGTGTTGCATATAGATGAGTTGGAATCGACCGAGCAACCAGGATGGAAGTTGTTCTTTGATGGAGCCGCAAATGCAAAGGGAGTTGGAATAGGAGCAGTACTTATTTCTGAAATAGGACATCATTATCCTGTTACGGCTCAGCTGCATTTCTATTGTATATGAGGCATGCATTTTGGGCCTACGGTTAGCTGCAGACATGGATGTCCAGGATGTCTTGGTCTTGGGAGACTCGGACCTCCTGGTGCATCAGATTTAGGGTGAATGGGAAACACGGGATTTGAAGCTTATACCATATCGACAATGTTTGCACGATCTGAGCAAGCGATTTCGATCAGTGGAGTTCAGGCACATCCCAAGAATTCACAAT
>MU745912.1:0-13761 GCA_026770625.1 Nicotiana glauca
TAATGATAAAAGGGTGCAAAGGCACATGGGAAGGGAATAAAAAACAGGCTGAAAGTAAAAGGTTTGAATAAAGAACGACCAATGTTAGTCTTTAAATAGGTTGTATTTTGGAGATTAAAAGGGGAGGACTTAAGGACTGAAATGTTGAGAGAAAGATTGAGAGTTTTTTGGCAAAAGATTGGAAAAACAGAATTTATTTTCAGAAATAATAGAGCTAAAAGAGTGACATTAANTTGTTCCATTGGTTTTTCTGCTGGTTCTTCCTCTGGTTTCGAATCTGCGCCGGTTATTTTTTTATTATACTGGTTGGTGCTGTTTTGGTGTATTTGGGTGTTGCTGTTTGGAGTTTTTTTTTTTTTTTGAAATTGCTGCTGGACTTTCAATTTGTTACTGGGATGTTGCTGCTACTGCCCTACTGTTGTTGCTGTGTTGTTGCTTTGCTACTGCTGATTATTTTCTTCTTCTTTGCCTTCCAAAATACCAGGTACACAACTGATACATTGGTTCTTGTAAGCTGAAAATTGAAGCATGAATGCAAAGAAAAAATGAAATTCTAAAATTTTAAATTTATTGTAGTTGTTTACTTATTTTGTAGATACATTAAAATATTTATTCCTTTAGAATCATGTAGATGTTTGTTTATGTATGACTGAACACTTTATAGTAGTTTAGTATGCGAACTTCCCATGTATGCTAGTTGAAAGGGATTAATGGCGCGATAGGCTATTTTGTGTTATTATAGTTTTTTTTGGAAAATGTCATAAACATTTTAGGCCATTTAGACTATTATTGAATAATCCAATAGTTACCATCAAACAAAAGGTCATTTTGAAGCTTATAGTAATATAGTTTAATTAGATACAATTGATTAATTTCAGCATGTAAATAACTTAGGATAAAAATCATATTTCCGAGGAATATTGTTTAATTAGATATAATTGGTTAACTTCAATAACTTAGGATAAAAAATCAGATTTCCGAGGAATATTGTTTAATTAGATATAATTGGTTAATTTCAGCATGTAAATGACTTAGGATAAAAAATCAGATTTTCAAGTTCTTTCACTTTAAGTAGAATACAACTTTAAATTGGCATAACATTTGTTAACAAAAATAACCCCATTGTTAGTTTGCAAGCTATGAATATGTTTAAAATAAGCTAGTTAGGCCCAACTAGAATTAAGATTAGCCCAGGTCCATGTTTTGTACTACTCACGTTGGGCCTGGGCCCATAATTGTCAAAAGACTGCATAGCCATATTCATTTCAGAATTAGCAAATTGTGTTCAAAACCCGGTTATAATGAGTTTAAAGCATGTGAATAAATTAGAATTTTTTTTCTTATTTTGCATTTTTTTAGAGACGAATTTAATAAAGAAAAATGTAGCCACTTTAGGATCATCCTTTTAAAATAAATAAGACGACCCCCGCCAAATAAAAAGACATAAAATTACGGGGCCCTCATAAATGTATATATTAATTCTTTAGATTTCGGGACGGGTCGTTTAGTGAATTTCACGAATCTCCAAAAAAAATAAAAAAAAAAAATAAAAATAATAATAATAATAATAATAATAGCGCATTAGTATCTTTAGGCACGTGTTTAAAAATGTTACCTCCCTAAACTCGGGTGAGCATTTCATGCGACCCAAATCCAAATCCTAAAACGTTGGATATAGTGTGCCTAGGATTGCGGGTTCATTTCATGCAGCGCAATCTGAAAACATACTTTAAACGACGTTCACTTTAGCTCAAATAATAATAATAATAATAATAATAATAAAAGCGGTTTAAAATTAATTAAAAGCACATAGGTTATAACATGTATAAAAATCAGATATTTTAGCCATCTATAATAATTTAAGCGACCGTGCTAGAACCACGGGACCCGAGGGTGCCTAACACCTTCCCTCGGGTCAACAGAGTTCCTTACTTAGAATTTCTGGTTCGCAGACTTCATTTGGAAAGTCGAAATTTCCTCGACTTGGGATTTAAATAAATCGGTGACTTGGGACACCATAATTCATTCCAAGTGGCGACTCTAAAATAAACAAATAATCCCATTTCGAATAATGTCACTTAAATTGGAAAAACTCCCTTGTAACTTATCCCTCGGGGTAGGGTGTGCAAAAAGGAGGTGTGACACAATTATATGAAATTTAGTTTAAAAATACTAAATAAATTTATAAAAATATGCAAAAATCAACTTAATTATATTTTGGTGTAAATATGAGAATGAAAATAAATTATTCACCAAGATGATAATTTGGTAATAATTATTGGATTTTGCACTACTAAAATAGGCAATAAATTGATTTTAAAAATCCTTAAAAATTAGGGAAAATATCAAAACTATTGGGATTGCTTGTATATGTATACACATGCTATTTTCAAAGTATTTTGAGCATAAAAATACATAGTTAAAAAGTGGGTATCAACAATCGGTGAGAAGGTCTTGCTGAAGGTTTCGCCCATGAAGGGTGTTATGAGATTTGGGAAGAAAGGGAAGTTGAGTCTGCGGTTCATTGGGCCTTTTGAGGTTCTTAGGAGGATTGGGGAGGTGTCTTATATGCTTGCTTTTCCACTCATCTTGTCGAGTGTGCATCCGATATTTCATGTTTCTATGCTCCGAAAGTATGTTGGAGACTCGTCTCATGTTTTGGACTTCAGAACTGTTCAGTTGGATGAAGATTTAACCTTTAATGTGGAGCCAGTGGCTATCTTAGGTCGTCAGTTTTGAAAGTTGAGATCAAAGGATATAGCTTCGGTGAAAGTGCAATGGAGAGGTTGGCCCGTGGAGGAGGCTACCTGGGAAACCGAGCGGGAGATGCGGAGCAGATATCCTCACCTATTTGAGGCTTCAGGTATATTTCTTGACTCGTTCGAGGATGAACATTTGTTTAAGTTGGGAAGGATGTGATTACCCAGCCAGTCGTCTCATGAGTAATCGCTCCGTTTTTTCCATTTTCTGCTTCTTTATGCTTCATTATCCGTGTCTTATGTGATGGAGTTGGTTTGGAGTGGTTTTGGTAGGAAATGAGACACTTAGTCTCTTTAAGGAAGGCTTAGTTTGCAAAATTCAACCGGATGTTGACTTATGTTTTAGAGGGCTCGGATGTGATTTCCGATGGTACGGTTAGCTTCGGGGAATGATTTGTGACTTCGGAGTGTGAACGGAGTTGGTTTTGGAGGTCCGGTGTAGAATTAAGCTTGATTTGGCGAAGTTAGTATTTTGGCGATTTTCGGTTGGTAGGTGAGATTTTGATCTGAGGCTCAGAATGGGATTCCGAGAGCTGCAGTAGCTTCGTTAGGTCATTTGGGATGTGTGTGAAAAAATTTCAGGTCATTCGGAGGTGGTTTGGTTGTGTTTTTTTTTTTTATCAAAAGCGTGTTTCGGAAGTTTTTGGAAAGCTTAGGCTTGAATTTGATGTGAATTGATGGATTTGGTGTTGTTTGAGGTGTTTTGATAATTGGAACAAGTTTGAATGAGGTTTTAGGACGTGTTGGTGCTTTTGGTTGAGGTCCCGGAGGCCTCGGGTGAGTTTCGGATGGTCAATCAGACCATTTCCTAAGTTTCAAAGTTGTAGATTTTCAGTTCTTATGTTGCAGAGATTTTGGCCTTCTCGATCACGGGGGTGGTGTCGCGATCGCGTAGAAGGAATTTGGGAGGCAGGAAGTTTTCTCTCTGCGTTCGCGTTTGTGTGTCCGCGATCACGAAAGACTAGTTGGTTGTGCTTTGCATTCACATAGGGTCTCCCGCGTTCGCGTATAAGAATTTGGGGTTCCTGTGGTTTTGTTCTTCGCGTTCGCATCAGTGTGGTCAAGTTCGCATAGGTCTGGGAAAGTAGGCATCGCGTTCGCATGGATTTGGTCACGTTTGCATAGTGCATTTTTGAGGCTTTGGAATATTACCCTTCGCGATCGCGAGGCTTTGGTCGCGATCGCATAGAAGGAAATTCAGAAGCTGGGCAGAAGGTTTTTAAAAATTTCATCCGCGACCTTAAGTCATTTTTCCACCATTGTTGAGTATTTTGAGAGCTCTTTGGGAGAAATTGAAGAGGGATTCAAGGAGGAATGATTGGAGGTAAGTTCTATGAACCAAAATCGTGATTATATTGTGAAATTAACCTAGAAATTCATGGAAATTTAGCTAAAAATGGAAGAACTAGGGCTTTGGATTTTGAGATTTTAAATTGGGATTTGAAGGGCCATTTGAGGTCGAATTTGAGAGTTTTTGATATGTATGGACTCGTGGAAGGATAAGGAACCCGTTGATGTGAAAATTTCTGATTTTCGAGAAGTGGGCACGGGGCTCGGGTTTTGCTAATTTCGGGATTTTTGATATTTTTCGATTGTTTTAGATTGGGTTTTCTTCCCTTAGCATATTGTGATGTATTTGTTCTGGTTTTGGTTAGATTCGACGAGCGAGGAGGCCGCTTTGAGAGGCAAGGGTATAGCGAGCTAGAGCTTTGGCAGTTTTGAGGTGAGTAATGAATGTAAATGATGTCCTGAGGGTTTGAAACCTCGAATTTGTACATCGTAGTGCTATATTGAGGCGAGACACGCGCTTGGTGATGAGCGTGGGGTCGTTTGCTATTGGGAATTGTGACTTGGTCCGTCCTGAGTGATGCTTTTACCGCGTATTTGATTGAAGCTTATTTGTTATCATCGTTATTTTGATTGATTATCATATTTGAGCTTCGTGCCAACTATTTGGACCCTTCAGGGAGTTTTATCACTATTTCCCCATTGTTTTGACTTACTACTTGAACTCAGTCGTACCGTTTTCTATTGTTTTACAACTCAACCACTTTTACTCGATTTTTGAAACTTAAATGATATTTCTAATTATTTTTTTTGGCTGAGAACTACTGTTTTCCCAAATGCCCGAGGGGCTTATATAATTTCTGGACTGAGTGTGGCCAAGGGCCAGTTGTGAGGATACTAAGGGATCGAGTTGCGTATCGCAGTAGTGTTAAATTGATATTGATATGAGGCCGAGGACCTAGATTGGTACCATAATATGGCTTGTTATTGCGCTTTGGTCGTAAGGAGCCCCTCCCGGAGTTTGCACACCCCCCAGTGAGCGCCGTCGACGATGAATAAATGGATCGGGCTGCATGCCGCAGCAGGTATTAGAGGGTACCGTTCTATGTGTTGATTTTCTTTCTATATCTCTCATTTAACTACTTATTTGTTCTAGCATTTCCGTATTTTCGATTTCATTGGCTTATCGCTTTCATACTACTTGATTTTAAATTGCCGCATTATAGTTTACTCTGTGTTTCTCCATGATTTCTTATTCTCAGTCATTATTTATGTTTATTACTCGCTGGGTCAGAGTACTCACATTACTCCATGCACCTTGCGTGCAGATCCAAGTGCATCTGAGGCTGAGTGACGATTTTCAGTTGAGCAGCGCATATCGGGGAGCATCGAGGTAGCTGCATGGAGTCCGCAACCTTGATCTCTCCCTTCTATCCTCTTATTTTATCTGCATTCCCTAGTTTTATATGTATTAGGCTATTAAACTTATATTAGAGGCTCGGACTTGTGACACCAGATCTATATGGGCTATATAGTAGGATTATTATTTGAAATTCCGCATGTTTAACTCTTATTTTAGACTTCTAATATGATGATTTGGTAATTTAACTGTGTTAGCTAATAATAAACTGTATAAGAAAGTGGGTTAAGATTGTTAATTGGTCAGGCTTGCCTAGCCGTGTGTTGGGCGCCATCACGACCGGGGTTGGGGTCGTGACAATAACATATAAAATATATATACACACAAAAAATATATAATTTTTATATATTTTTGGACTATTATTTTTACTGATAGTGTCATTTTTTCAACAAACGGTCTGTATTCTTTGAAAATAAATTTGTTATTTTCCATCTAATACAACAGGAAAGCTGTTGACACATAAACGAATATCATTCCAAGTCTCTTGAAATTAATTCTTCCAAAATTATATGCCAGAAACGTACATTGTAAAAAATGCAGATTCTTTTCCGCAAAATAAAATAAAACCGAAAATGAAAACCAAAATGATTCTACTTTTTTGCAATCTAACGCTACCTACTTTTTTGAAATATTAGTGATTTTTTATGCCTTTGTTAAAAAAGTAAAATAGGAAGAAATAGGGAAAGCATAGAAGAGAAAAAATAAGAAAGAAGTAGAGAAGAGGAGAAATAAAAGAGAGAAAAAAATTCATGAGAAAAAGAGAATAACACCACAACCGTAATTAAGAGTCTAAATTTGTTAATCATGATTTTATCTTAACGAATACTACAGACATTATGTAAGACTCTAAATTTGATGTACGTAATTTTTAGGGTAATGAAGCTCCAACCCATTGCCATTTTTGCCCCCAAATGAGGGATGAATAATGTTCCCTCAAATATGAAGGTACAATATTCGTCTCCTCCATTACTATTCATGCTTTGTCTATTATTATTTTATTATTTAACTCTTTTAATTTATCTCTTTATATATACCTAATTATGTTTATATAATATCTTTCAAATATTAATTTTACATCTTAACTTTGGCGTATAATTATGATAAATTAATTTTCGTGCATTTATTGTTTTTATGTAAAATTTTAAGTTAATTTTATTATAATCTATAATTGTACAAAAAATATATAATCATATCTAAAAATTTATGGTGCAAATATAAAATATTAAATGTTGCTAAAATTGAAATGTGTGAATATAAAATATTAGATGTTGCTAAAATTGAAAAGTAAAAATTGATATTACATTAAAATTGGAAATACATGAAAATTGAAAATACATTAAACTAAAATACATAAAAATTGAAACTATGGTAAATAACATAATAAATTAGTAGGGAGAATACTAGATGTTGAAGTTGAATATTAATGTAGTATTTTGAATGAATTTTATCGTTATGTAATATATATTTAATTAATCTTGTATCGCAATGATTTCACTTTTATTTGAATTATTAGTTAATCTATAATAATTGCTTACAAATTATATTATTTAAAATTTTATGGAATTATTTTAATGGAAATTACAAATTAATGAAAATAAAAGATGAAATTTATTTAATGGAAATTAAAAAATAAAATTAAAATGAAAGATAACAATATAATATAGAAGAGAGAGAATAATATTCTCTTTGGAGAAAAAAATGAGGGCATGGTCAAAGTAAGTTGTCTCCAAAATGGGAAAATCTCCTTTTTGGCGACTAAAAATGGAGTAAAGGTTGAAGATGTTGTGATATGTTTCCATTTATGTGGCATTTTCGTTTTTCGATATTCAAATTTCTTAAGTTTTTGACCGAGTGTTTGTCATAGAATTTGGACTAATTATTTGGGTCAAAATAGCACGGTGTAGCCAGTTTTCGTACTGGTCAACCAAAAATAGCCAGCGTTTACCAAGTCAATGAAAAATAGTCATTATTTTTCTGTAACAAAGACCGGTCCAGCATAATATACGGGAGTTCGGTGTACCTGTGTATGAACTCCAGCATATTATGCGGGACCGGTATACTTTGCTGACTCCCGTATAATATACGAGAGAGTGGAGCACCAGTGCTCCAAACTCCAGTATATTATGCTGGACCGGTGTATTTGCTGGAACTCCCGTGTATTATGCTGCAGTTCCAGCATACTTATCCTGGAACTCCAGTATAATATGCGGGAGTTCAAGTATACTTATGCTGGACTCCAACATAATATACAGGCGTATTTTTCGGGTTTTGAACAGTGTTTTTGCTCAGATTTATCTTTACATAAAAAGTGGCTAAATTTCGATTACTTTTGAAATTGGACTATTTTTAAACGACCGGTTGTAAATCTGGCTATTTTTGAATTTCTCCCATTATTTGGGCCTAGATTTTTTAAGCTTTTTGAAAGAATTTTTTTTAAAATTCTATAAGTTACAATAAATTTTAATTAGAAAAAGAAAAAAATAAAGGCATATGAAAAATTGCGATAAAAAAATAATTTGCTTGACTCTCGAAATCAGAACACCGTCGCATAATTATTACCTTTATCCATTTAGACAAGCTAATGGCTTCTTCATAAGCCTGATTCCCTAATTAGGAAAAACACTAAGTACATAGCATTATTAAGAGTAGCTACTTACTGTACTTAATTCTCAATCAATTATAATTATAACCTAATGTAATGTTAGCTTCTGTTATGACTTCAGCAAAGATGTTTTATATTCATGGCACTAAGCTATATATGCAAAATCTTACAACTTCCAACAGAAACCTTCCCATTTAGTGGTGACAAAACCCCCATAGATTGCGCTTCATTTCTTCCCAATTAATTTGAAAACATATATATGTGGCTGTTTGCACAATAAAAAGGAAAAGGAGAAAAAGAGAAAACAGATAAAAAAAAAGTGAAAATTATTTCACTTAACCATAGTTAAGTAATACACGTGTATATAAATAAAATATATGTCTTGCATTTATTGAATTGATGTAAAATACTCTCTATGTGATGTCTTCACCGATACTTACTAACATATATAAATAAACATTGGATAAAAAAAATGTATCGGTTGAAATCTTGATGTGTCATATTCTTAGATCTCTATTACTATATATTGTTTCGTTCACTTCACTATTTTTATTATTATACTGTTGTAACTATTTATTGCTACTGCTTCCTTTTTTTCTCCTTTCATTGAGCCGATAGTCGATTGAAACGGCCTTTTTATCTTCATCGGGTAGAAGTCAGGTCTGCATACACATTAACTTCCCCAAATTCTACTTATAAAATTACATTAATTTTTTTTGTTGTTGTTGTAGTTATTGTTATTAAAATCTTGATGTGCATATTTTCTCGATACATGTACTTGTAGAAAGTAACACTTTTAATTAATTAATCGAGATACATACAAACTAATCCGACTAACATAGTTATAAAAAAAATACATGCACACACACATTTTTGTATTCAAATGTGTAACAACATATATAAATAAAATGCACGCGTTGTCTACTCTCAATATACTTTTACTCTTTCTCCAAAACAATACATACCCAAAAAATACTCCTACTTGTTACAAATGAAGATGTCATTTATAAATGTTGGAAAAAGAAATAAAAGAATAATATCTAAGTTATTTAGCATCTGCAGCTTTCATTTCTGCATGCCACTTCCATCCAATTACTTAAAGACAAAACCCTAAATTTGGGATTAGGTGTGAAGGAAAAGATTGAAAAGAATGTTGGTCTTTTTTTTATAATATCAAAGCAAAAAAGTGCTAGTATAGCTAAGGAGGGAATGTTAGGCAGACTTTTTTAAGTTGTATTTTAGTAAAAGTGAAGAATCATGGCCTCCTATGATAATTCCCACTTCTATTGCTTGTCTTTTTCTATTTTTATCTTTCTTTTCGTTCTCGTCCAAACACTACCTTCCAATACTCTACAATAACTAGAAAGAGATTCAAAGATACATTGTGCAAATTAAAGCTATTTTTAGTAGAAAAATAACAAGAAAGAAACAAAGAAAACAGATAAAAGAAAAAGGATAAATGAGAACCCAAAGCCCAACCAAAGAGGGCGCATTGTTATCTAAACGGTAGATAAAGTGGGTAAAAACTATTATAAAAAAAATAAAAAAAAAATTGGAGGGGCGGACTAGTTAGCCACTTTAAAAAAGTAAGAACTCGCAAAATATATTTTAGTATATATTAATATATTTTATACATAATAAATGTCTAATTTATTTTATATATTTAGCTAACAGATGTAATTATTTATGGTCGACATGCCAAATGTGTAACTTACCCTAAAAAACTGAAGTTTAAATTAGAGAGACAAAATATATTAGATGATTTCTTTCATTTGCCTAAGTCTTGATGATAGAATCAGCAGCTCGCCTCACATGTTAGGAACCAAATGAGAAATCACACGTAGATAGATCTAAGCATTCTGATAATAGGTAAATTAGACTATAATAAGGCTCTAAAGAACCACATTTTTGTATAGCTTTTACGGTAAAAAGTGATAACAAAATGCTCTGATTAGTATTTTTCATGCTTTGCAGGCTATATCCAATAAAAGAAATTTGTGGAGTACTTTTGGGATCAATTACGGAGAAAAAGAGGCCAATCATACAATATCCACAAAGTGCACCAAGCGAACGGACAAAACCAGAACTGAAGCTGGTCTGCCGCTATCCGGGCGTAACCGTGGTAGGACCACGGTAGAACACTGCTGCAGATTCTGAAGGCCTCTCTGGCCGCAGTCCTGGCGTCACTGCGGTAGGACCGCGGCAGGACGCGTCAGCTTCAGGGACCAAAGTGCAAAACACGGGATTTTAAGCCCTAAACCCTATATTAAACGAAGGAAGCAGGCCAAGAGAGGCAAGGAAGGATTTTTAGGAAGTGAAAAACATCAGAAGGAAGGGCAAGAGGCAAAGAGGATCATTGGGCATCAATCTTTAATCTTCTTCTTTGTTCTTTTACCTTTGAATATGAATTCTTTTGTGATTTTTGTAATGTTATGAGTAGCTAAATACTTTAATCTAAGGTTTTGGTGGAACCCGTTGGGAATAAATTGGTTGTTATATTAATATAATTTTGAGTTGGTTGTTAATCTCTATTTGTTCAACTACGTTTTGATTTTGGTTAATTGAAAGGATCCTCAATTATCTGTTCCTATTTAGTATGTATCTGCTTGAGAGAGAGTGCATATTTAGGTAATTGTATGAACAACATCACTCCCGGAGTATAGACGAGAGTCATAATATAACCGAGGGTTTAGAGATTGGATTAGAGATAACGATACCTCGGATGCGATCTAAGTGAAATGTAATGTGAATCTAGCTAGCATAGCTTGAGAGAGTGCGTCTAGTAAATTATCATAATTGCTTGAGAGAGAGTTATGATAGCTAGAGAGTTCATGATTGATAGAGGCAACTAAGTCACAGCTATAAGAAATATACAACTAAGGAAATTAATCAACAACGGGGGAAACCATTACCTTAGATCACCTTTATTTCAATTGTTTACAATTCAAGCATAGTTAGTTTTCAGCTGTTTATTTATTTTTAGTTTTAGAAAATTGTTCAATCTTGTATTCTTAGTGATATTAAACAGACATAGCTAAGCATTAGTTCTCTGTGGGATTCAATTCTGGACTTTTAGACCGGATTATATTGGCAGCGACCGCTTATCCTTTTTAGGGCTAGAATTGGACGTGATTGCACTCTCTTGCTCTACCAACGGAGCCCTTTGAAGCTAGAGTTTGGATCGGTTTGACGCTCTTCATTTTTCGACTAAATTAAATAACGAGAAATAATAAGTATCTAATGAAATAGTCGAGCTACAAATAAATTGGTCGGGATATAAATATGTAAAAGAAAAGGCACCATATTCTCCAAAGTTAAAAAAGAAGGCTTCCAAGGACAATTTGGCAGAGCATCACATAACCTATTATTCCTCCAAACACACAATTCCATGTACTAATTTTAACCTATTTTTGGACTTTACTTCCTAATCTTTTCCTCTTTAGCTCCACTTTGGCCTCTATCTATCACTCCATATTCCAACTAAAACTACTACTCCACTTAACTTGACCAAACATTTTTCAATTTTTCCTTTTGGACTTTGTGCTTTTTTTGCCGATTCTATCTCTCTTTCTTCTTGAACCAAATCATGTTAAAATACCAAAAATATCCCTACACACATTCTCTATAAATAGCCATGCAGCTTAAAACCAATTTTTGTTCACATCAAAATTAAACCCTCCACCTAGTTATAGTTTTGGCACATAAATTTCTGATTTTGATTTTTCCTATGGGAAAAACCAGTAGTAGTGATCAAGTGGCAGTTCATTCCTCTATTTCTTTGTTGCAAGAAAGGTTTAAACAATTACAAAAGGTGAAAAAGAAGAGGCAAGAGAAACAACTCTTGAAGATGTTATCTATTACAGCAGATGATCATCTTCAGCCATATAATATTGATAAGTTGTATTTCCAATCTGAAAAAAACAAGTTCTTTTTTCCAGATAATAATATTTCTAAGGTGTCATCTTCCCAAGTTTCTCTCTCCCTCTGGCCAGAAACTACCTTGGTCGTGAAGAGTCCTCAGCTTAAACTTGATAACTCTTATTCAGATGTTGATACTTCTCTACATCTTTAAAAAGTAGTTCGATGCACAAAGTATTCCGCATTCACGCAGGGTCGGGGAAGGGCCGCAACCAAGGGGTGTAATATAGACGGCCTACCATAATGCAAACACTAGTGGTTGCTTCGACGACTCAAACCCGTGACCTATAGTTCAGACAGAGATAACTTTTGCCGTTGTTTCATTTCAAGGATCCTCTTCTACATGCTTAAATAGTTAAAAAAAAAAAAAAAGGTTTTACGGATAGATATGGCAGCTCATCCCCTCCCCTTCACCAAAAAAAAAGTTGGGAATTATGTGCTTGTATCTTGGAAAAATATATTCTCATGTATGAATATTATTTCTAGCTACGTTATATAAATGAATGACTTCTGAGGATTGAGATCATGCATGTTGTGTACGTAAGTCTATAATCAGTGGCGTACGCAGAAAATATTTAAGCGGTATCACCATTTTAGACGTGAACAAATAAAAAAAATATTGTAATAATATCATATTTAAAAAAATATTTAAGAAAAAAAAATAATACAACGTACAAGCATTCTTCAATTTATAAAATGTATTGTGCTAGTAAAGTAGTACAAAAGTAGTAAAAACAACGGATGAGGCTATAGAGGTTCGAACTTAGGTCCCTGCCAAGAAATCTTCAAGTTTTGGCCAGGTAAGCTAGACACCCCTTTGTGACAAGTAGTGTCACTTATTTGATATTACCGTTTTTTCTGTTTTTTCATTTGAATTATATATAAATAATTAGTAAAGATTTTCGACGAAGCGGTGTCACACCGCTTCGCCTAAGGTAAATCCGCCGCTGTCTATGATCATAAGAAACTGAATAAGCTAGGCTTCATGCAATACCTATGGTTTGACTCGTGTTTGCAGCTAACTACTTAGTATTAAAAGTCGAACAAGAAATGAAAATTCGTACGATAACAAAAGCTAGAATTTACTTTATGATGTTTAAGAATTAAGTCTATGGTCATTAGAAACTGAGTAAGCTAGAGATCATGCATTTCTTGAATATTGTTCAAGTCTTTTTATTTTCCTTTTTTCCTGAGTAAGTTTATGATATGTATAATCGTGTCTAATCAATTATACTCTATATGTATTACCGATAACAAAAAGTAAACAATAAATATGACCGGCTCTTTATGTAAAAATCCTAATAAAAAGGTATAAAAAAAAAAGAGATATCTTGATAGTTGATACTGATTGTAATAACTTGATATTTTCATTGTTTAATTGTTATGGAACTATGGAAATATAAATTTTTTAAGGAAATGATGATTCTTTTCTCTGTACGTCTGTGTTCCGAAATTGAAATTCTGAAATAGGTCCGTGCCGTATGTTTAACCAAAAAATGATAATTTGGTCAAAGCTAGAATTTAAGATAAGAAATCGGGTTACTAATAATCAAGAGACCAAAAAGTACAATAGGCTTTCTTTAAACAAGAATAAGCAATAAAAAAATTTGTATTCTAATATGATGTCAATGATATTTCGTGTCCTTACAAATAATGAGACCTCCTCCTTTTATAGCTAATAAGGAGTAACAGCTCAATTTTTTAGTATAAATAAGAATAATAACGGACATTTAATGAGACAATTATGAGTAATAAATGACATTAAATAAGCCGTT